>JAUZSU010156557.1:0-14133 GCA_034780255.1 Parotocinclus maculicauda
GCATTGCACATACACTTAATTTATTAGTTAGAAAATCATGTGATCAGGTCCCCACACTTACATCCATCAGACACAAAGCTAGGCACATTGTCACATATTTCAGGTCAAGCACTACAGCCAAGGAGAAGCTTGCTCAAGTTCAGCAACAGATGGGACGACCAACCCTGAAACTCATCAATGAGGTGCCAACACGCTGGAACAGCACATATGAAATGCTGTCAAGGCTGCATGATGAGAGGGAAGCAGTGTGGGTATCTCTGGCCTCTCTAAAAACAGATTTGACTCCACTTACAGCTGATGAGCATACCATCATAGGAGAAACACTTCTTGTGCTTGCTCCTTTCCATCAAGCTACAGTGGAGTTGTCTGAAGAGAGGCGAGTGTCAGGGTCAAAGGTCATCCCGATGATGAAAATGCTCTATCTTGCACTTGAGCATAATGCTTCAACCTTGCACACACAGGCAGCCATACATCTACATGAGCACCTGAAGTGTCGAGTCACAGACACTGCTTCCAATCTGGAGTCATTAAGTGTGTTGACCCTAGCAACACTTCTAGACCCCAGATTTAAATCACTCGGGTTCCGCAGTTCCTCCAAGGGCAATGAGGCCATCAATAGACTGCGGTCAGAATGTGCGTCTGTAATCGGACGCACAAATGAGCCGCAGCCAGGACCATCTTCACAACAGCTGTCTGCACCCATGTCAGGCATGTTATTCAGCATTATTTTTGTGGTTGTTGTTGTTTGGACATCATGTACTAAAATGACAATTTGTTGTTTTTAGAAAATCTTTGGCACCATCTTGATATGGAAGTAGGCAGACAGACCAAAAGTGCCACAGCTGACGCCATCCAGGAAGTGCAGAGATACCTGGCAGAGGGCAATATTGCCAGGTCTCTTGATCCAATGGCATACTGGAAGAACCAAAGGACAGTTTATCCAAACCTCTTCCAGCTGTCATTGGTGTATCTTTGCACTCCAGCTTCATCTGTGCCGTGTGAGCGTGTATTTTCTACTGCTGGAGAAATTGTATCCAAAAAACGAAACAGACTCAATTTTAAAACGTTGAAAAAACTAATTTTTTAAAATAAAAATTTGTGAAAAAAATAATCCCAGTCCACAAGCATCCTCATTTCAAACATGTTCACTTTATTTATTGACTGAATCATAGAATATCAAAGATATTCTAAATTTAACTGAAGGTATGAAGTAATATAATATACAATAAACTACAATGACTTCAATCATATTGGTGTATAAACTAGGTCATCAAATCATTGTCAACAACGTTGCCTGTAGGGATTTTAAGGTTCAGCAGGTGTCAGTATTCAGTGACACAGTATCAATACAGTTTCACTATCTACCCATCACTACTTGCTGGGCTACTCAGATTTGTCATTTTATCTTTGTTTCTTAAATAAAAGTGTGTCCTGTGACTTTTGATTCACCCAGTAAAATTCAGACCAGGCTGTTTTTTCCATTTTTTTGTTGTCTGATTTTGGTGAGCCCATACAAATGTTGTGGTCTTAGGTCATCTGCTTCAAGTTTCAACATGTTGTGCATTCAGAGATGCTCATCTGCATAACTCGGTTGTGACGACTGGTTATTTGTTATTATTATAACTTGCCTTTCTATCAGCTCGATCCAGTCAGGTAATTCTCTAACCTCTGGCATTAGGAAGATATTTTTAACATAGAGAACTGCTGCTCACTGGACTTTTTTGGGGTATTCTCTGTAAACTCAGAAAGGCAGTAGATTAGTAGTTTCTGAAATACTTAGACCAGCTCTTCTGGCCCCACCAACCGTGCCACATTTAAAGTCACTTAAGTCACCTCTCTCCCCCATTCTGATGCATGGCTTGAAATTCAGCGTTTTTTCTTAACCATGTCTACATTCAGAAATAAACTGAGTTGTTGCCAAGTGATGGCATATTTACTGATTAAATATTTGCATTAGCGGGCAGTTCATTCATTATATTCTGCTGAATCCACATATTATCAAAAGCCTACACTAAGGGCCACTTTGGAGACACCAATTAACCTAACACAGATTTTTGTACTGTGGAAGGAAACCAGAGAACCCTGAGTAAACCCACGCAAAAAAATAAATAAAATTATCTGTATAAAAGCCATCATGTTTGTTATTGTGTTTTACTCTTTTTTACAGTAGCTATTAATTGCATTTTAATTTGTTTTTTATTAAATGCTTCATTGCCATTCTTTATTTGTGTGTATGAGTGTGTGAGCCCTACAATGGATTGGCACCCTGTCTAGCATTGCTCTTAGCTTGTGCCCTCTGCCACTGGCTAGGCAACCATCTTTACTGCGACCTTGACCAGGATTAGGCAGATAAGAAAATGCATGAATTAATAAAGCCATTCTTTCAAATTACGTTCCACTGAGCTCTAAGCTAAAAACAGCAGCATACACACTACCTAGTGCATGCTTTAGTGATGGGAAAACCTTTCAAATGTAACAGTGGCTAATATGAAAGACTTTCTGCAGTTTTTTAAAGGCAAATTATACATTTTTTGTCAGAAGCAAAATGGACACTATGTTTTGTTTAATTACATCTAGCATATGACTCAATAAACCAGCAATGACATAAGATAATAATGCAAATGAAAGCTATCTAACATATGCATGTAAAGAAAAAAATGGTTTTGTTTTGGCAATATACATTTTAAAATATTACATTTCACATTTGTTCTCGTATCCACTTTATCCTAGTCAGGGTTGTAGGAAAGCTCGTGCCTAACCAGCGACAGGGCATAAACCTAGAAGGCTGCATTCTGTCGTATAGTCATGGCAAAGTTTGCTGCCTCAGTTTTTTAGACCATTTGTCAGATGTTAATATGGTATAATAAAGTACAATTATAATTATTTTTTGACAAATACATACATACACACATAAGCAAAGACTTAAAATTTACAGTGTTGACCCTTTTTCTTTAAGACCTTTGCAGTTTACCTCTGCATTCTGGACATCTGATTCTGGGCAAAATCTTGAATGATGGCAAACCATTCACGCCTAATCAGTGCTTGAAGTTGATCACAGTTTCTGTTTTTTTTGTTGTCCACCCTCTTTTTGAGGATTGATGTTTTATTGACCGAGCCACTTGGTTATCACTTTTGCCACGTTACACGGTGCTCCATCATGCTGGTAAAAGCATTGTTCATCTCCAGGGAGAATCACTGGGAGAAGTTGCTCTTGGAGGATGTTTTGATATCATCCTTATTCATGGCAGTGCTCTTAGGCAAACGTTTAAGTGAACCCACTCACGTGGATCCCCACACATGCATGGTTTCAGAATGCTTCACTTTGGGAATGACACAAGACTCATGGTAGCGCTCACTTTTTCTTCTACTGACAATCAATGATTTTTCCAGATGTCCCAAACCACCTAAAGGGGGCGTTATCAGAGAAAATAAAGTTTACCCGAGATCTCTGCATCTGCAATCCATATGCTTCATGCAGAATATCAGTCTGTCCTTGATCTTTGTCCTGGAGAGAAATGCCTTTTTGTTTCCTTTCTTGACACCAAAGTCAAAAACCTCCAAAAACCTTCATATCACTATGTGTTCAGATGCTCTTACAACTGCCCTCTGTTATTCTTGAGCAAGCTCTGTACTGATAGTGCCCCAATATTTTTCTCTGCAATTGAACCACACTCCTTGAATTTCTTAATAATTTGATAAAAGGTTGATCAGGTGCCATCTTACAAGCAGCAATATCCTTGCCAGTGAAACCCTTTTGATACAGTGTAATGATGACTGCATTTGTTTTCTTTGAGGTAACCATGGTTAAAGGAAGATAACTGCACCACTACCCTTTTACAGCAGTCTTCTCTTCTAATTAGCATGTCAGGGTGCCACCACCCGTCTTGTCCTCATTAACCTTTTCTCCTGAGCTAATGGATTTTCAAGGCAGGGAATGACTTTAAAATTAATTACAATTCATTTGATCACTTCATAATCTAGAGTTAATATAAATTTCCACCATAAAACTGATGCAGCAAAGCTTGTGAAAATCAAAATGTGTATAATTTAAAAGTATTTTTAATTATTTGTTGTGTTTTCAGTTCTTATGAAGGATCATTTGTTTATTTAGTTTTATTTAAAGTAGCTATCCGCATCAGTGGCACACACAAGGTTACTTCTATAGACAAGGTTACCTCAAGACTAATATATACACACTTAAGGCAATACCAATCAATTAACCTACCATGCATGTCTTTGGTCTGTGGGAGGAAACAAGAGCACCAGGATTAAACCCACAAAGGCAAGGAGGACATGCAGACTCCACACAGAAAGGACCCAGGCCACACCAACCTGGGATTGAAACCAGGACCTTCTCGCTGTGAGATGGTGGTTTAAGAAGAATTATGAAGTCAAGATTTCTGACTGTCTCTCAACTCATGTAAGACAGTCTACATTACTGGTATATCTTTTTCCATCACTGTGGTCATAGTTTGTAGTAACATTATGTACCAGTATGCAGTTTGAGATTGTAGATTTCCAGCAATACAGGCAAATAATCTTTTGACAAACTAGTAACAAATTCAGGCACATTTACCTCCAAACATTTTCTTGATTAAAAAAAGTCAGACAACAGTGCTGTTAAAAGCCAGAATATTACCACTAATTTAGTCATAGCCTTTATCTCAAAAAGTGATGCTTTCTTCAGGTATTCATGGAAAAGATTATTTTTAAATAATCAGTATACCTTTAGTAAACCACCCCGACAAATAATCTCAATCTATTTTTTGTTCCCTAAACCTTTCATCACTAATACAGAAACAATTAAAAACATCACGGTGCTAAGTTATACACCAGACCATGGTACATACATAATTATTCAAACAATCAGAGTCACGTCATTATCAACTGGACTATGTTTAAAATTGTTGCTACATGAATTTCACATTTACTTATTAATTCACGTGGTCATTAATAATAGCAGAATTAAAATACAGTCTGATCCTATACCCCTGATTTACTGAGCTAGAAATGTATGCTCAATAAACAGCTTCGCCCACT
Organism: Parotocinclus maculicauda; assembly: GCA_034780255.1. NCBI lineage: Eukaryota > Metazoa > Chordata > Actinopteri > Siluriformes > Loricariidae > Parotocinclus > Parotocinclus maculicauda. The sequence continues at coordinate 5,041 of JAUZSU010156557.1, forward strand.
ATACTGTTGCATGAAATATACAGCAGCATGCAATGTTCCTTTGTAAGAATAAAAAGTGTTTACTTTACGGTTGGTGACTTCAAAGAGTCAAACAATGTATTAAAGCCAGGTTCTTATTTTATTTTTACAACCAATATGAAAGGATACTGTTGATTAAAAAACAGTCATCCTTTGGGTTCTCCCACTTGATCTATACTGCGACATTACAATTATGAAGAAAACAGAATATAATCATCATGGCATCATGAATCATTTCAATCAATCAAATCAATCTGAATTTGGAAAATGTGATTTTTACAAAAAATTATGCCAAGTTTCTGGGGTAAGCAGTGAATTTCAGGAACAACTGATCATGCCACATTATGTAAGGATGGTGTCATCAATTTCTTCATTGGAGTCAGGCAGGCCTGAAATCTTCTTCAGCGATCGGAGGTAACACTCGGACAGCAACTCATTACTGGCTGAGTCAAGAATGGCACTATTATTCTGTAAAATATAAAAACAGCATTAAATCACATAATGCAGCAACTAATAACATCACTGTGCATATACTGAACATGGCCATCATGAATTAGATCCTGAATCCACACAAGAGCGCTTTTATGGAAAAAATATGATAATCATTGAGAAATGTGAGAGTGTACGTGCTAATTATTTGATAAACAGTGTTAGTTAGTTGCCTATGAAGGTGTGACGTTGACTAACAAAATGAAGACCATGCACATAAATAGACTACACAACTATCCTTAAGTCTGCTAACATTGTGTATGCATGTTACCCTGCGTTTTTGTGGGATTGCTCTGTATACTGTAGTTTCTTCCCACATTCCAAAGCTGTGCTTGGTCAATTGAAATCTCTAAACTAATCATTTGTGTGTGTGTACATGCACATATGCCCTGAGACAGACTGGCACTCTGTCCAGGGGTGGATCCCACCCTGCACCCTGTGCTGCTGGGCTAGCCCCCTTTAAATAAAGGCCCGATGTGTGCGCGTTTGTTTATGGACCAGACCTGCATAACTTCATCCCCCTGGCGGAGTCGCAGCAGGTTGACAATAGTGTATTCACTCTGTGCTCGAACGCTGGTGTTCTTGTCTTTGGTGTTGTCCAGCAGGGCTTTGATGAGTGGTTTAACCTGGCTGGGCTCCAGTGCTGGGATGTCTGCCTCTTTAAACACCCACCACAACACTCGCTCCGTCACCAGACGAATATCACTTGCCTGATTCTGTAGACACTGCACAACAAGATACAAATACAGCTGCTTAGATATAGTTCAATAGAAATTATTCATTGATCCCAAGGAGGTGCTTTACCATATGTACCATGACACAGTTGCAAACATAAATGACAATACTTACAAAAACTAAAAATATCAAAGATTCAGACTTTTTTTTAGAAACACGGATTATGTGAGAACAGGAGAAAAGTGCTATAAACTATACTACTTAACAATCCAGTCCTTATACAGCACTTTAAAAACACAGAGGATGCAACTTATAAACTCAAGTGCCTGAAGCCCCACCCAAGCGACTGAATTCAAGATTTGTTCTTTATCACATGCATGAAACCTTTTCATTTCAATTTTTATTTTGTTAGTGTACAGCAATTGCACTATGCCAGAAAGTCGCACGTCTGAATGGCTTCAAAATAAGGCCAGGTGTCCATCTCCTGGAATTCCACTAGTTAGTAACCAGTTCTGTCTGTTAGCTAATCCACCAGATACACTATATTGCCAAAAGTATTTGCGCACCCATCCAAATAATCTGAATCAGGTGTTACAGTCACTTCCATGGCCACAGGTTTATAAAACCTGTGCAACAAATCCAGTCGTTAAATTTCCTCGCTCCAAAATATTCCACAGTCAACGGCCAGCTGTATTATAAGAAAATGGAAGTGTTTGGGTACAACAGCAACTTCTCCACGAAGTGGTAGTCCATGTAAACTGACGGAGCGGGGTCAGCGGATGCTGAAGCACATAGTGCAAAAAAGGTTGCCAACTTTCTGCAGAGTCAATCATTACAGACCTCCAAACTTCATGTGGCCTTCAGATTAGCTCAAGAACATTGCACAGAGAGCTTCATGGAATGGGTTTTCATGATCACACAGCTGCATCCAAGCCAAACATCATTAAGTACAATTCAAAGCGTCGGATACAGTGGTGTAAAGCACATCGCCACTGGACTCTAGAGCAGTGGAGGTGCGTTCTCTGGAGTGACGAATCACGCTTCTCCATCTGACAATCTGATGGACGAGTCTGGGTTTGGCGGTTGCCAGAAGAACGGTACTTGTCTAACTGCATTGTGTAAAGTTTGGTGGAGGGGGGTTATGGGGTGAGGGTGTTTTTCAGGATCTGGGCTTGGCCCCCTTAGTTCCAGTGAAAGGAACTCTGAATGCTTCAGCATACCAAGACATTTTGGACAATTCCATGCTCCTGACTCTGTGGGAACAGTTTGGACCCGGCCCCTTAATCTTCCAACATGACTGGGCACCAGTGCCCAAAGCAAGGTCCATAAAGTCCTGACCTCAACCTGATAGAACAGCTTTGGGATGAATTAAAGCGGAAACTGAGAGCCAGACCTTCTCGTCCAACATCAGTACGTGAGTCATAAATGTTCTTCTGTAAGAACGGCCCAAAATCCCCATAAACACACTCCTAACCCTTGTGGACAACCTTCTCAGAAGATCTGAAGCTGTTCTAGATGCAAAGGGAGGACCAACGTCATACTAAACTCTATGGATTAGAAACGGGACGTCACTTAAGTTCATATGTGAGCAAATACTTTTGGCAATATAATGTATTTTGGGCGAATTAAGAAAACTTTAACGTCTTTAACTCACTGCAAATAGTATTAGGGTTCAATTTTAAATGTTAACTCCCTTTTTTATATAAATAAAAGCTGTAAAACATGCATTTAAAGCTTTAAAATAGCCTTTAGTGGTGAAGGTGTAGCTTTTTTAGCCCAAATAATGGATTAAGGAAAAAAAAAATCTTACAATAAACTTTTAAATGTATTCCTTGGATGTTTTTTAAATCCTAAAGTCACATATTTGGTGATAAAAAGCTCGATTTGGATCTTCAGAGTCACAGCTTTGTTCATATAAACAGGGTTAGTTCATGTTTTAAAGCGATTTGCAAAAGGAAAAACTGTAAAAAATCTATTTTGTTATTTATTTAGAAAGCTCTTAATACAGCCCCTGTGTGTGTGTGTGTGTGTGTGTGTGTGCCAGCATGTTTTTTTTATTAACTCCTTTATATTTAACACTTTATAATTAACAATGCATGTTAAAACCAGGATCATAAATTAGTATTTATTTGTTATTTCCGTTATTTAGTTGAATCCGTTCAGAGTAAAAAACACCAAACCAAGCGTAAAATAAATAAAAAAATAAATAAAGAACAGGTAACCATTATTGGCTTGTATTCCAATAAATAAAACTATTTAAAGACCAGAAAATGTCGACGTTTATTTTGGCCCTAAATGCAATTCTCGAAAGAAAACCCTCGGAAGTTGGGTAATATTATCTTAAGAAAATCGTACGTTGTTTTCTCATACAAGCTCCGTTTTGGATTTGCGTTTTAACGTAATTTCCGTTATTAAGAGGAAAAACATCAAACCAAGCGTTTAAAGTATTTAACCAAACTCGAAATTATTTAGCATTTTTCCCGTCGATTAAAGTTTAAAATTTAAGTTTAACATTTGCAAAATTCTAAACTTTTTATTATGAATGAATAAAAGAAAAAGAAAAATCACACTTAAGAAGATTTTCTTTCTTAAGTCACCTTTGTGAATTCGGCCCCTGGTTTGTTAATAAAAGCCATTTTTCTTATATTAAGAAAAAACTTACGAAGTTGCTTAAGATAAACACTAAGACGTTTAGAAAAACGTTACTAAATGCAATTCTGGAAACAAAAAGATAAGAATCTTTTACATATCTTACGAAAATTTTCCTTTTTTTCTTACGTAGCTGCGTTATATTTCAGAGCTTACGATAAACAGCGTGAGAAACATTTAGAATTCGTATTTATCGTTATTTCCGTTATTTAGTTGATTTCGCTCAGATTAAAAACATCAAACCAAAAGTTCAAAACATTTAGCAAATAAAGGTTTAAAGTTGAAAAAAAAACTTACGAAGTTTCTTAAGATGAACACTAATACGTTTTTAAAAATGTTCCTAAATGCAATTCTAGAAAAAAAAAACGTAAGAAGCTCTAACATATCATCTTACGAAAATCTTCGTTATTTTCTTACGTAGCTACATTATATTTCAGAGGTTACGATATACAGCGTGAGAAACGTTTATAATTTGTATTTATCGTTATTTCCGTTATTTAGTTGAATCACTAAGAAGTTCATAGATTGTTCCTAAAAAATACGTTTTCAAATATTATCTTTATTATTATCTTTAAATATTGCCATTTCCTTGCGTAGCTACGTTATATTTTAGAGCGTGAGAAACCGTGTGACCGTAACAAAATCCAAAGGAAAATTGTTTACATTTGGTTTTTGACCCGTCTGCTCTAAACCCTGCCCTGTTTTGCACGTTTAAAAGCACTAAGGTTTGCATGCTTTGTTTCCTCTGCATGGCAACCCGGGTGGTAAATCAGTTGAGGTTTCAGTCCATAAGTTCAGTATTTTTGGGTGTGATGTACCTAATGGGTTTAGACGTGCAGGTCGGGACCATGAAGAGGACGGTGGAGACGGAGGAAACGCAGGACCAGCATCACCATTAAAATCCCATCTCACACACGCTGTTGTGTTTTGTTTGTGCACTTTCGGGTGTAGTGTGTGTTTGTTGTGTAGGTTAAGGGTGATGAGGTTCGTTATCGTTACACTGCCTGGAGCACGGTCCAAAATCCAGAGTCCACCGATAAAATCTGACCAAAGTCTGACCAACAAAACCCAGCTTTAAACGTTTATACGAACCTAAAACAGCTCTTAGGGGCGTAACGATACAATGTGCTCACGATCCGATTTTATTACCGTTATCAATTTTACTCAGACGTGTTGGATAAAAATAAATAAACTACAGAGGTTTAAAAAATGCTAAAAAATCTAATGGAGTTCCTCATTTAATGTAGAACAATAAAAATTCTAAATGATTCACAAATAAAATGTAACATAATTAATTCATTTCTTCCAATTAAAATTATTGATATACTTTATTTTATGCGTATTATTTGCTATGTATTGTATTTTTATTATTTGTGTATTTATTTAATATACATATATACACACAACTTATTTGTATCTTTTTTTGTTTATTAATTATATTTTTTATATTAAGTATTTTGTTCAGACCTTAAACTCATTTTAAATTCTTTAAAACAAAAATGTTTTTTTGTAATTAAAATAAATGACAGGAAACAGAAGTTTAAAAAATATAATGCAAAATGCAGCTTCACTCTATTTTAGATAAGTGAAGGAAAAAATAATAATAAATAATAAGGAATAACAATTTAAAATTATGTTCACTAAGTATATAAAATTAAAAATTATATACTTTTCTTAAATACATAAAATTCAACTCAAATAATCATAAATAAATTGACATCTCTTCACAAATCTTTTTTTCACATTTATTATTGACTTTTTTATTTATTTTAATCATATTTGTGTTCATTATAGCTTAGTTTTATTATTCCTTGTATACAATATAACTTATTTTTATAACTTAGTATGCATCTTAATTATATTAGTATTACTTATATAATTTTTATATATTAATTAGTTGAATATATATATTTTTATTATATTATAATTATATATATATATATATATATATGTGTTTTTTAATTATATATATATATATATATATAAATTAAAAGAATTAATTCAATTTAACTTTAATGTCCTGTGATTAAAATGACTTCATCTAAAAAAGGTTTCTTATTTATTTATGAAGAAAAATAATTCACTTTATATTTACCTTTATTTATTTTTATAATTTTTAGTTCTTATAGAAATATTTTGTATTTATTAATACATTTTACTTATTTGTATGAATTGTATTTGTTTATTAATTATATAATTTTTATTATAATTCATTTATTTATTTTAAATTTAGTCCACTGCAATTAAATGGTTTAAAATTATAATATTTTATCGTCTTAAATAAACAAGTGAAACAAATCCTTATTTATTTCTGAAAAAAAAAAACAATTAAAAATAACGTGCTTTTCTCCTATTAAAATAAACTCACAAAAATCATAAATACCCGGACGTCCTCACATTATTATGTATTTATTTTATTTCTATTATTTTTTATATCAATTTTAGGTTTAATAATACAATTATAAAAAAAGTAAGAAAAAAGTAGAAATTAATTAAAAAAGCAAATCTGTGAAAAATAAATTAATTAATTATAAAGTATCAATTATATTATAATATAAATATAAAAACAAATTCCAATCAAAATATACTAAAGAGAGAAAGACTAAAAATAGAAAAATAAACAAAAAGTGAGATTAAAATTTAATTGCTTAATTAAAAAAGGTAAACAAACAAGATAAATAGAATATTTAGAAAAAAGTTCTGAAATAAATTAAAAACACTATACATAATTATATAATATAAATATTTTTTTAAATACAATCGAAATATACAATTAAAAGCAAAAAACTAAACTAAAATGAGATTAAAATTTAATTACTTAATTAAAACAAGAAAAACAGGATAAGCGGGAGATTAAGAAAAAAGTTCTTAATAATAAATAAAATAAACTATACATAATTATATAATATAAATATTTTAAAAAATAATCACAATATACAATTAAAAACAGAAAAGTAAACTAAAAAGTGAGATAAAAAATTTAATCATTCATTAAAAAAATAAACAAGAGATTTAAAAAAAGCTCTATAATAAAAGGATAAAATGTGAGAAAAAAAAACATTTTAATTGGAAAAGGGGATAATTAAAATAATACTACTTTTTAAAATTAAATATAATAATCTTTTTGGATTGATCCAGATGTGGTGCAGATGAAACGTAGCTGAAGGTTTTGTTTTGGTTTATGATATTTTTCGGGGATATTCGGTGAACCCTGCTGGTTTGGACCCTGCTCTAGGTGTGGTAGGTATAATTTAAACAATGATGCCAGCCTGTTACATGATGCCCTCAGGGGGCATTCAGCTTACGAACAGAGACCCCGTGAAGGCGATGGACGAGGCCATGGACGAGCCCGGGGACTGGATGGGTGGAATCTTGACCTTTATGACTAATTTATTAGCGCCGGAGGAGGAGGAAGTGGAAGAAGGTACATAATGCACAGGGGCGCCCGCATACACACCGTACCACATCAGCATGGCACAGTTCGGCCACGGCCAGACGTTTGATCTGATGAGACGCGGGTAGGGTCGGTCGGTCGGTCGGCACCGAGCTTCGACGCTGTGGGAAATGGGAAGGGTCCAAAGAAAGGGCAGTGACCCCGAGATAAGGAGTGTGTGTTATCATAAGAGAGACGCACACTGGCACACTGGCACACTGGCATCAGATCTCAAAGGGTCTCAGGATAAACCGGGCACCGGAGATGGCACGGTCAGAAATGTGTTATCGATCACTCTAAAGAAAACTAGAAATAAAAAGAATTCAGTAAAAGGAATAAATAAGAAAAGTTATAAATAATTTAAAAGCTGGAGAGACTGGAAGAGAAGAAAAGAGATTAAAACAGAAAGAGGAGAAGCAGATCTTAAAAAGAAAAGATAAAAATCTATAAAAATCAATCAGTTAAAAGTGTTTGGGGATTCGAACAACAAACTGATTAAAAAAAAGAATAAAATTCAGATGAAAAGTGAAAATGAAAGAAAAGAAAACAGATTAATTAAAAAAAAAAAAAGAGACTGAAATTAATTAATTAATTAATAAAAAGAGGGAGGATGAGAGACTGGACTGATTTAAAGAAGTGAAATTGAAAGACTGATCGAAGAAAAATAAACAATGTAAGTCAAATAGTTTATAAAAAATAAATAAATAAAGAGAAAAAAGGAAGAGAGAAAAATAGTAAACAAAAGAAGAACTACGAATAAAAAGGGAGAGAAAAAAATTAAAAATTATAAATATATTCCAAAAGCAGGAATAAAATCAAAAGCAAATCTTAAAAGGAAAAGAAATGTATATAAAACTGTTAATTTATTTATTAATTAATAAATAATTTGGGCTGACCTAAATGTGATTAGTTAAGGAAAATAGTGAAAAGTTAACCAAAAATTACTTCTTGTTTTAAAGTTTAAACTTATATAAACTTAAAAAAAAAACATATTACATTCCCGTATTAGTGAAAAATAATTAATACAAGCAAATGATAAAATAAAAAATGGAACAAGGAGCAAAGAAAAAAACAAACAAATAAAAATCTATTTAAAAGATTCTCAGAAAAACAAGCAAGAAAAAAAAGAGAAATGAGAAAACAGACTAAAATATATTATAATAAATTATATTATTATATTATATATATATTTATATATATATAAATACACATTTCATTACATAAAATTATATTATATTTGTAATTAAATTATACTATAATAAATTAGTATATTACATTAGATTTATTAAGCCTATTTATTTTATTTAATTGTATGATATATATATATATTATTTATTAAATTATATATAATATATAACTACATTATTTTATATTTTTCATTATATTATATTATACTACATGACATTACAATAGATTATATTATACTATACTATGTCATACTATACTACACTATACTACATTATATTACATAAAATTACATTACATATTATACTATACTACGCTATATTATACCATGTCATACTATATTATATGACATTACATTATATATTATACTACACTATATTATACTATACTACACTATACTATATTACATTATATATTACACTACACCATATTATACTATACTACACTATACTATATTACATTATATATTACACTACACCATATTATACTATACTACATGACATTACAATAAATTATATTATATATCCTACACTATACTACACTATACTATATTACATTATATATTATACTACACCATATTATACTATACTACATGACATTACAATAAATTATATTATATATCCTACACTATACTACACTATACT
>JAUZSU010156568.1:0-14132 GCA_034780255.1 Parotocinclus maculicauda
TACATAGCACGTCCCGTCTTGTAACATAGGGCATGTTCGTTTAATTGGACCAGCCGGTTATTAGGACAAAAACGATCGCGTCCCGATGTGTGTTAACCGGATTTGACTGTATAGGGTTAACAGATTGTGGAGTCGATACCAGCTTGGGTGTATGCTGTCACCCGAGCAAGACTCCCTTTTTTTAGTCTTGGTCCTCCCAAGGTTCCTTCCTTCCAACATTCAGGGAGTTTTTCCTTGCCACTGTTGTCCTAGGCTTGCACAATTTGCTAGCAGCCTTACAGTATATATTGTCCTTACAGCAAAAAGGGGCTAAAAACGTATTTTACGCCAACTGTTACGCTGATTATACCACACAACGGGAGAACCCTGTACGAAATTTTTAAATACTAAATTTTAACTAGCGGTCTCAGTAAAAATTTGGACCACCAGCATATGTAGTGAGATTTTCCGAACCCGTTCACGTCGACGCGTATTCCGTGCACGCTCCGAATCCCGTCTGCTTTGAATATGTCCCCTGTCCAAACTCATTCTGCTCCCTGTCTGGCGTGAAACAGGCAGAACGACACAAATCATTCACATTTCCTTATCTCTGTGCCCCATCAGAGCGGTTCAACAACCCACCCGTGGGCACACGCATAAAAATGAAGGCGTGCGCACGATAAGCCGTGTGTCCGGGACGAAACGGGCAGACCACACACGTTCCATCAACACTCGTAAGAAGAAAAAACGTGAACAAACCAAACTACTGTGATCAAAGAACTGGCAGCCGAGTTGAGCTGCACAAGGCCTTGCAGGTCTCTCACCACGGATACACATTCCCTAATTCCGAGATGACATCACGCACGGGCTGCCGGTCCAGCCGTATGACGTCTCGGGTTGAATCCAATTAAGAGTCCTTCAATCTGCCTAGCCCACACACACCCCTCGGTGCTAAGGAATAATAACAGCCAGTGTGTTTCTCCTGGCACAGGGTGAGACTGTTCTGCACTAGGAAAGGGGCTGGAAGAGGAATTGGTCGAATCACAATTAGCACCACTGCTCGCATCTCAGTCAAGGCCACTATTCAGAATCAAGTGTTCTCATGTGCAGGACAGATTTCAATAAAACGAACGCTTGTGTGTATGCGTGTGTGTGTGTAAGCTTGTCCTGAATCTACGGCTTAAGGGCAAGTCTGCTTAGAGTGCAGAACAATTGCAGAGAGTTGAGCGTTTTTTTTCCAACGCCGCAGAAATTGCAATGCCAGCCTTGATGAAAGAGTAGTTAACTAAGTGATACCAGCCCTCTGACAAGATAATGAAAGCCTACCTGCCACGCAGGCCCACGGCCCAGCTCACAGACTCGGTCAGCAATAAAAAAAAAAAAAACAATGACATGCAGCAGTCGGCAACTTCCTCTCTCTCTCTTTCCGTTTACAGCTCTCTGCTCTTCCGCCCGGATCATTATGTGGAGAGTGTTGGCCTTTGATCATTGTCACGCGTGTATTGGAGACGGTTCCTTTACTTACAGACATGCACAACACATTACACAGCGTTTAAGCCTACAATACACAATAAACAGCATCACACTGCTAAAAGCATCCTGTCATGAAATTTCTCCTCAGAAACATTCGCTGTGATTAAAGCAGGTCGTCCAGGAACCAGTGCCCAGTCGAATGTGGGGACTCCAACAAAGCACTATGGGCTATTTATCCCTACAGTGTTATAAGCTGGACTAAGAAGAGCTTAATGGTACTAACCTCCATATTCCAGGAGAGGATGAGTTTCTCTTTTGGGCTTCGTTCCTATTAAGGTTTTTTCCCCCCCTAATTCTCTTTTCCACTCTTGTCTCTGGTTTGCTTATTTGAGGTCTAGATGCGGATCTCTGTAAAGCTCCTTTGCGACAATGTTTATTGTTAAAAGAGTTATACAAATAGATCTGAATTAAATCGAATTGAAAGTACTAAATATTATTTTGTATTTGTATTCCATGGTCGTGGAAGAACCGGGCATGTGGTTTGTATCACAATGCTTTTGTGTTCTGTATTTTAGGATTTGTGGTGACATCATGTAAACTGATGCTAATGTAATTCTGGCACATTTTTTGACCAGGCACTAGCACCAGAGTCAGCTAGTCATTCCCTGCCAGCCCCAAAGACCATCACTATTTACCAAATACATGGCCAGCTAGGAAGTTGGGTGCAATCTGGCACACAAAGCTGCTACACCATTGTAGCTCTGTTACGTTTTCGTGATTGTAATACTGTTATTGACAGTTTATGATTTAGGTAATTACACTACATACTGTATATCTAAGGGATTAAACCTAAAAATCTATTACTGATCTACCAGAAAGCAAGCATTATTGGATCAAATTGCTCTTGTGAGCTCATTTCTGTAATATAAAAGGCTATTGATATAAAGGTTTTACATTTTGATACATTTTTCCATCTGCTTATTACAGTATTATCATTATTAATATACTGTACTGACATTTAGGGTTTTTATGTATTATGTATATTGTAAAAAAATATTTGCCTACTGACTAAAGTAGGTGTTTTTAAGGATTTAATATTATTTAAGTGAAGGATGTAGTGCTTATTATAATGTAACAATGTAGTGGTTTAAACAGCATTTTAAAAAATCATGGGATAATTTATAGTAGTTAAAATAAGACAGTGCTCACAAGAAGGCATGTTTCCATTTTATTTTGAACTTTATGTGAGCAGTATATTTAATAATAGGTAAAAATAGAGTATAAAGAAAGTATAAAGTAACCTCTGTTTTAATTTAAGTGTGGAATATTATTTTCAAAAGGCATATTGGTATAAAACTTATACATATAATTATAGTTATAAATAAAAATTTGTAGACGGTTTAATGTTTAATGAGCGGGAATTGTATTGTAATAATTGTAGCAGAATATTTTTATTACAGTAAAAAAGTGGTGGGATGTTTTATAATACTTAAAATCGTAGAATGGTTTAAATGAATGAAAAAACAATATGAATTTCATGTTATTTAAAGTATGTGGACATGTAAGAAACTCAAGTAAGGTCCGGTTCAATTAGTGAATTTTATGATTTACCATATAAACACTACAAAATAAACCAAAGAACCACCAAGCTTGTAATTAACCAGTGAATAAAACCAAAGTCTGAGCGTAGGAGGAACGTCTGGGTGTCGGTAGGTAAGAAGTCTTCCATAACATAATCTACTTTCACCATTTTCCAGCTTAGCATTTGTTGCAGTGGTTGGAATATTCGAAAACCCCAAATGTTGTTGGGTTTGACTGTACTGAACTGTCCTTATATATTATATAGTATATATTATATATTATACATAATAACAGTAAGAAACTGGTTCATCATTGCATAGTTAAAAGTGGCAGGATATTTTATAAAAACAAAAAATGTCTGTATGGCTTATTGTAATAGGGGGTTTTAGTTTAGTTAAACCTCTCTGCTGTGTTTTATAACAATTCATAAAATCTCACAATCAAAAAGAGTCATTACTATCATGCAGTAATGAGGTCAAATAAATAAACGAATACTTATGAATAATAAAGATGAACAGTGCCGTTTTAAACCTGCACATGTATTCAAAATAAATACTTTATCTGAATAGACAAATTAGACAAATTACAGAACACATGAAGTCTGAACACGACCGTGTGATATAAAGCATAAAACATGTTCCCATGGTATCAGTAAAAAAGGAGCAAACTGGATAAAGCTAGGTTTTAAAGTAATAAACATGAGCACAATCAACTCTGACATCACATTTAAAGTAAAGGCCAATATTTACTGCCTGATATCACATGTGGAGAGCTGGGAATATAAACAGGAAACCAAATAGTGTGAAGAGAGCCTGCGCTGCCATTCAGACACCTTCATTACAACTAAAGGTAAATAGCTAAATAAATGGGGCATTAAGATTTCTCCATATATAACCTTGAGTAAAACTTTTTCAGGTTGCTTTTTTACTTATAAAAATTTGTTTAGTAGTTACTCAAATTGTACTAAAATAAAAGACAAGCACTTTTATTTGTTGGTCAATAATAAAGGTTAAAGATGGTTACATTTGCAGAGACATTACACTAAAGCTGTATGTAATGATAAGACTTATAAGATTATTTATAAGATTATTTATGGCATAAAGTCATGTTTTCCGAGTGGAAATATGGACAAAATTAGAACCAAAACTGCACTAAGTATAACAGTGATATATCAATAAAGTACCAACACCACTGGTAGTGCCCCATTTAGTACCTCCTCTAGAGTGGGGTAGTATGTTATGTGTTGACTGGCTTTTTTTCAGTTTTCTCAATGTTCAGCAAACCCTAACCCCAACAAAAATACTCTGTATTTTACTAATAGATGGATCTGCTTCCACAAATTAGGAATATTCCATTATGGGAGATGTAACTTTGAAATATCCCCTCACTTTTGTGAGCAGTATATATCAGACAAGTATCTATTTGAAATTATATTTAACCAAAAGCTAAAGAAGTTCTGCTTTTTACATTGCAAGAACCAGCTGCTAGCAGTTGTTGATGGGCCGGGTTCAAACCGCAGGCTGGGTTTGGAACGTGAACGTCAGGTGGTGCATTTACAGAATCTTGCGTTTCGACTGGCATCCTGTGCCCAGGAAATTCCAGGTTTGTATTTTTGCCCCCCAAATACCACCATGACCAGGCTAAACAGGGCTAAATAAGATACTTTGATGGAAGGTAATACTGATCGAACGATTTCTCAGCACACGAACCAGAGACGTTGAACAAAAACATTAATACATATACAAATGTAATTCCCTGTGCAGTACCTCTGCATGTGCCAGTGACTCTCCTAGGAGAAATGCTTTTCCAGAAAAAAAAGATTTGTTCAGCAAGACCTTACATGATGCAAGAGTTAAGGAGGAGACCGAAGGAGGTAGTGAACTGAACCCAGTGCCACAAGCTCAATTCTCAATTACAAACAGAACAAATGGGACAGCAACATCATGGCACAGAACGTCTAAGGACCATGGCACATTGTGTCTGATATCAGGCACGCAGCATTAGGATCACTGCAATATGACTTCTATCTATAATTTCAGAGTTCAGGAACTCTGCAGCATAAACACAGACTCTGTGTTAAGACAGAACGCGGGCCGACTCCTGCCAAAAATCTGGAGCTTTCTGGGCAGAGTCTGCTGTTCTGCAAACCAATTCTTTCATGGAAGGAGGGATGGAGGGAAAAGGGGGAGAGCCTTTCAGGCCTGGTTATCCTCCTGGGTGGCCTAAGTTCAAATGCTAGCATAAAAAGCAGACAAATGGGAGGACTACGGATTGTAAACCCAAGCCATCCCCATCACTATGGGCTGAGCCAAATCCAGCCCAGATGCCACACTGAGGTCAATACCTGTCCAGAGACAGGATAGATGGAGAGAGACACAAACACGGAGAGAGTGGGCCAGACAGCAAGAGAATTTGTGACTCACGTACCCTAATGCTGCATTCAGACAGATAAAGATCTGCAACTAACATATCACTTGGCATTTGTGTCATTTATTAGCCGGGCTGAGTGAACACACAGCAGAGACAGGGGGTCCGGTTGTGTGGGAACTGGGGGTTTTGTAAGGATATGATCTTAAAATTTACTCTAAAGGTCAAGGCTTTAAAGGCAAAGCCACTTTCCATTACATAATGCTTTATTTGCTTAAACGTTTTTTGCTTTAGACTGTAGAAGTGTTGTTAAACTGGATAGAAATCATGCAACATTTTAGTGCTTTAACTTAATATTACATTCAAATTAAACGAGATACGTAGCGTTAAATGGAATGAAAAATATTCTCAATAAACGCAATTGTTCCCATTTATTTTAAACTGTTTTACAGTAGACAATAGCATTTCGTTATTTTGTATACGATTTTTTAAAATAATAACTAAACCTGAAAAAATACATTTCCCATATTTGGCATTCCCTCTCATCCGGGTCAAAAGGTGTGCTGAAATAGTAGAAAAGCCACCATTTTTTGTTTAGTTTCATTTCAGCTGCAGGGACACCGATTGATCAGTGTTTGAGTGGATCAGACACAGCAGTGCTGCTGGCGTTTTTATACACCTTAGGCCAGACTCTTTTAATTGTTTGTTCCTCGGATGTCCCTACTTAAGAATCTACTGAGGAGGGAGGGGAAAAAAAATCTTTATTTTTGTGGAATGTGGAATCAATACAAATAAGGAGGAAGAAATACAAATAATTTTTTTTTTTTAATAAAATTTATTTAACCAACAATTAAATTTAAGTGAATCTGGAAAAAAATTAAATGGACAGAACAATACCGTTGGCTCTCCACCGGAGGGCAGAAAAAGCAAAAAAAAAAATTATATCTTTTTTAAATTTCAACCATTGGTACTGCGGAGGATCCGCAAAATACCAAAAAATATATATATTTTTTTGTATTCTTCAAATATGATCGTCGGCGGATCCACGAAACAAGCAATAAAAAAGTCTGGCCTTACTCTTGCTGAAATAGTCCACAAACCAAAAATATCCAGCCACCAGCATCCTGAGCAGGTGAAGGATTAGAGGACGATGAACACACACTGTGCAGCACCAGATGAGCTGCTGTTTCTGAATTTACATCTACAAGTTTACGGCTATTTAAGCTTTTATTATGTAAAACCTAAAGAAACCGAACATCTTAACACCATATCCTCCCACACCCTTTCTCATAAACATTATCTCCCGTTTCTGACTTGTCAATTTACTACTGCTACTTCGACACCTTTCTTTTCCATTACAGGCCAAATCTACATTCCTACCCCACATTATGAACCCACTGAACATTTTGTAGGACTTACCTGACCCTGGACACATTCCCTGTCATGCTGACTGCCTTCAGAATAACTATTGCTCTTAAAATAGAAGTCCGAGACAGACGCAGTAGATTCAGCACACACAGACTGAGCTCACTGGAGGTTCATATTCTTGTCACGGTGATGTTCTGTGTACGTGTCTGCTATAAGGAAGCGGTCTTTATGTGTTAATTAGTGATGGTGCAGACCTTTGTTGATTACAGGACAGTTTTCCATCAAGCTTAACGCTGCCTAAAGGGCTTGGTATTCATGATAAGGATGTTTTAAACCCCACAATTACCTTAAGTGACTTTTCTGTTGAAAATACCCTGAGAAGGCAGTCTGGACGACCGGTGAAAGTCTTGGTCGCAGACCTGAAGAAGGAGGAGGGCGTTCATGTGTCCACGAACAGGGGGAAACTCTGCGGAGTGGAAGTTTAAAAACATTTCAAAGCCTATTCTGTTCTAAAATCTGTTATAAAGCCACAATTAAGCAAATACTAGTAATAAAAGACGACTGAATGAGAATTTTTATGGTTTTATTTGATGCTGGATTGTGATTACAATGTGCTAACGGAAACAAGTACCGATTTTAGTAAGAACACATGTTCCCTAGATGTAGACAGGACACCAATAAAATTGTATGAGAATTTACCGATGTATAACGGTCGCAGAGTCAGTTATGATGTACCCATCTGCCTAATAGCCTCTGTCGTTACTACATGAAAATAACGGTTGGGAAAACCACACAAAGTAAAAAACAAAAGCAATAAATGGTACATAGTGAACAAGTTGTTCTGGTCTGTGGTTGGAAGCCTAAAGGCCTAAAAACAGAGGAACTACCAGTTCCTTGAAAACCCAAACCATAGGACACTGGCCATCAGTGGACAATGGACAAAGGCTTTGGATTTTATGCCCTAAAAACAGAGATGTACGTCTTTCAGTCTGAACATGAGAAGAAGTTTCCATTCCCAGTCGTGTGATTTATGTCGGATGCCCAAGGACAATGGTTTGGAACGTCTCTGATTGCAGAGAAAGGCATTTGACTCATCTGGAGAGTGGCAGAGAGCCGGGAGAGAAGGAGATCTAAGAAGAGAGAGAGAGAGAGAGATGGATGGAGGCAGAAGAGTGCTAAATGAGGAGCAGACGGGACCCTCAGTCCTTTGCTATGCAGGCAACGCAGTGGTTGCCCCATTTCCTCAAGTATACTAAAATAAACAATCATGGCGCAAGCCTTGTTTCCGGCCACCCTCACTATGTTGTACCACACAAAGCAGAGGATAATTGTGTGAAAAAGAGAGGGAAAAGGAAAAAGGACTGAACTCGTACAAACCCAGCAAAACCAGCATGCGAAACGTTTCTGAATCCGAACTGCCGCTGGGCCTGCTGGTGCAAAGCAAAATCCGTCCTGTCATCATGGGAGCCTGTTGTACGACAGCTGGATGTCATTCACTGCGCAGTCACACACATGCACACTGACACACACATTCTTCACTCAGATGTCTGGCTCACGGGGTAGGATTTGCACCACTGAACAGCGTAGGCATGTTTTAAGGCGATGTCATTTCAAACACTGGGTATAAGTGGGGCATCGGTCATCTGCTGAAAGGAACAAAAAAAAGAAATCGAACACGGAGCAGACTGTAATAATAGTTTACAGGTAAAGAAAGGGGTAAAAATAAAAAGCTCTGAACAAATGTTCTACAACTTAACAAATGCAAAATGTGTTTGCCTTCAGGACTGCCTTAATTCTTTGTGACATCGAATCATCAAGGTGCTGGAAAGATCCCTCAGAGGATCCATCTCCTGGTCCACCAAATCCCAAAGGTGTCTTCTCTATTGGATTGAGATCTGGTGACTGTGACTGTGTGTGAAAATATCTCCTACACCATTACACCACCAGCAGTCTAACCCATTGGTTCAAGGTAGGATGGATCCATGCTTTTATGTTGTTAAATGTCCAACCATTGGACATTTACATTTATGTCATTTAGCAGACGCCCTTATCCACAGCGACTTACAACTAATACAGTCTTACAATTAAAGCAATGGTGGATTAACGGCCTTGCTTAAGAACCCAACTGTGGCAGAGGTGGGATTTGAACCCTGGACCTTCTGGTCCATAGTCCAGTACCTTAACCACTAGGCTACCACAGTCCCAGACAAAAAAACAAGACTTATCAGACCAGGGAATGTTTTTTCAATCGATTTCTGCTGTATTTTCTCTTTTTCTGACCCATTCCCTGTAACCCCAGAGGTGGCGCTGTGGGAGAAAATCCAAATAGAGCGACAAGCTCAGACCAACAAATACGGTATTTAAAGTCACTAAAATGGTATCATGTGGTGCAGCGGGTAATGTTTGTGCCACATATAGAAGGTTCATGGTCTGGGGTTCGAACATTGGCTGATGGGTTTGTGGAGCTGGCATGTTCTCACCATGTCTGCCTGGATTTGTTCCAAGTGAATGATTCCTTACCACATCCCATAAACAATCTAGTATTGTACACTGTTCTGAAGTGTGAAGAAGTGACTGAAGAGTAAATGCAAGAATATTTTATACTTTTGTAAACACAAGAATAGTGTATGATCATAAATAGTGGAGAATCAAGAAAAATGCATTTAATATTACAAAAGAGCTAAACACATCTACAATCATGGCTTGAGAGAGTAATTTATGGTTATTTACTGTCTAAAGAGAGTGATGTGCGCCAATTAGAAATTGCTTTTTGACCGTAAAGTCATGAAGCAAATACTATTTATGTTTTTATCCGTTTTATCCGAAGACACAACTGAGCAGAGTTATGGGCCTTTCATAAAGCTCCAGCAGTGACAGCTGAAATTTGAACCTCCAATCTTCCAATTACTAGTCCAGAGTCTTAACCGCATGTTTGTGCTGTCATGCCACTGCTCTTTCATGATGAAACTTGTGGAGAGCAGAATGGTGGATGTGTGTCTGGCTGTCTTATTTTCGGTTATCTGTCGGGCAGTCAAATGATTCAAACATTTTAGATTGTTAATCACACAAACTGTATTGAATAATAGCATTTTTGATTGCTCTTAATAATTTCCCCGTTAAAGTAGCCTTGCACAGAGATGTCAGTGGACAATATATATCAGGGCTGTCCCATATAGCTCCAGAGACCTGGGTTTCAGTTCCAGCTCAGCTTCGGTCTGTATGGAGTTTGCTTTTACTGCCCGTCTCTGCATGGTTTACCTCTGGGCACATTCTAAATACTTTAGTTAGGTTATGAGGCATCTCTAAAAAGTCCTAATTTGGGTCAGTGTGTGTTGATGTGCCCTGACTCATTCACAGGGGTTGACTGCACCTATCTTTAATATTAATAACCCAAAGCAAATCATCTGGGCTTTATGGGTTTAAAAAAAAACAGAAAGGAAATTTCCTTATAAGGAAATGATAAAAAAATGTCACATTTTTATTATTTTTCGATTCTTGTGGGGACACGAAGTCCTCACAATGATATATAATTTACACACACACACGCGGTTGAGAGAGTCCCAATCAATGGCACACACTCTTGCTCACACGAGTACGCGAGTGTTCTTCTGTCACTTACTATAAATGCATTCATACATAACACACACACACACACACACACACAGAAGGTGAGATTGACAGACACCCCCTGCAGAACAGAAGTAGAGGTAGCATGAGGCCGGCCTCTGGTCCATTCTCTCTAATTACATCTCAACCAAGGTTAGGCAATTGTGTGTGTGTGTGTGTGTGTGTGTGTTTGGAGTGGTAGTGGGGGGTGGGGGTGGTGGTGGTGGTAGTGGTTATATATCATTGCAAGGACCAAACCTTCCCACAAGACAATCTGAAATTGTTTAACCTTGTAAGGACATTCTGCTGGTCCTCACTTTTTAATATGTATTTACTTTAATTTTAATTTATTACTACATGATTTTAAAGAAGCGTTTGTGTGAAAAACCCACACGGTAAAAGCTATTTGCTTGGTTACTGAGGTTAAAGTTTTGGCTATGTTTAATTGTACCATTAATGAACTACAGTAATCATTATGTCATTATTTAAATGGAAAGTCCTCAAAACATATGTTTACCAAGCACTGTGTGTGTGTGTGTGTGTGTGTGTTCAAATGAGTGTTTGTGTTTCTGCACATTAGCTAAATGAGTCCTCATCCTCCTCCGGGGAGCTCCAGTTACAGTCGCGTCAGAGGCCAGACAAGCTGGGGATTCTTTCAACGAGCAAATTACAAGCAATTAGGGCCTGAAAAAAGGATAACATTGAAAGAGCAGGGGAGGAGGGCCATGGGTAAGGAGAGGACTTGGTGACTTTGGGGAGTTTATGTAGTAGTTTGAGGCAGGGGAAAGCCTAAAGCTTCGACACAGGCCTCGGCACCAGTGTGCCCTCTCAATGGCACTGCAGCTCCCTTAACCTGTCATGACCTCCATCCAGGCCCTAAGGGTCCCATTCTTAACCTGGGCAATGACCCTGCAGAGGACATGAGCAGGACCAGACCTTAATGAGGTAACAAAATCACCCAGACAGAGATCCATTTAGTTTTGGATGATTTGAAATGTTTCGATTAATTGTTTATTATATTCTGTGCAGTTAAACTGGCAAACGATATTATTTAGAAATATTTAGAAATATATTTTTTTATTCCAAAATTATTTATTTAAGAAAATGCATTAAACATTTTTCACATTAAGAAAATATTATGGACTATTATGGTATGTATGCTGTACTTTATAAGTAGGTGTAACTAATAACTAATAGTAATTTAACTTTTAATTCATTCATATGGGAGGTGCCCTTACACTTCTCTCACTAAAGGCTTCAATGTTTTAGTTCATCAAGTAATTATACAAACTTAAAAGGAAAGCAGAAACGTTCTTTCTATTGTTATTGAATATGAACAATCCATTCAAACTGAATAAATCAGTTCTTTCTCTACAGGCCAATCAATGATCCCGTTTTATTTTGAAGATTATAAGTTTCCATTTTTACATGCCTTACTTTACAATGTCCACAAAATCTGGAATTATTATGATTAATTATTATTATATTTCACGTTTCATGATAAAAATGAACAGAATGGATTATGTTGTTTATTTTCAAATGACTATGTGGTGATTCTAATAAAGGAAAACAGAATAATCATCATCATTTGCTTCCAAAAGTTACATTAAAAAAATTACCTTAGTAATTTTAATACACTGCTCACAAAAAAATCATTTTAATATATCCCCTATTTTTTTAGCATAATAATAATAATAATAATAATAATAATTATAATAATTAAAAAAAAAAAATACTTTTGGGCTATCAATTATTTAATGTTATATTTTACAAAACATATGATGAAATATAATATAATATAATATAATATATATTATTAATATGTATCATGTATAATAAATGATATATAATAAATGAACGTAACTAATTCAATTTGAAATGACAAAAAAAACGAATTACAAACAAATAAAATTTTTTCCCATTTTTAATCCCATCTTTATTTCGTCACGGTCTTGACTTGGACTAAAACACTATTAACGAAGAATTTGATCTCCTATTTCACTCGCTTTAAAAGGACATATTGCAGAGGTTCATCTTAATTTATAACATTCACAAAAAGCATCGTGAATTTGACAAAGATTTGATTTGCACAGACATTCACTGAATGCCATTAGACCTCCAGAACTTGTAGGTTTGTGTATGTTTACTTAGCTGCTAAGCACAGGGTATTAAAATAAAAACGTCTTTTTACCGGAGCTAGCCCATCCTCACAAACTCAATGACTTAAACAGAGTCACCCAGATCTGACTTACTCAGACAGTGATCAGAGGCCGAGATCGAACCTGGGGTCCAGGAGCTGTGAGGAAACCTGATGTGCTGCTCGTTTTTCCTTAATGGACTATGGAGAAGTTACTCTCGATGCTATAAATGGTTTATTATTTGGTTTGGGGTTTGGTTAGGGATTGATTTGTTTCAGGTCGATGTAAGAACAACGTGAGAGATTTTGGAACACTTCTAAGTGGACATTTGGCTCTAATATTGACAAATTAGTAGGTATTTTTGTCGGCTATTAATTTTGTGAGTGATTAAGTGTAAGAGGCAACACCACAGGCCAGGCCAGTATAAACAAAAGACGTGAAATGCAATTACGAGCCACGTTTTACCCAAAACCAAAGACAAATGGTGAGGGTTTTTGGGGGAATAAGTGATAGGGGTGTGAATGTTCTTACCCTCTACACGAACGATGATGCCCCTTCCAGCTGTGCATACACTGCTCCCCGAGAAAGCCAGATCATAACTTTAGATCTTTCACACTAATCAGACGGAGGAGAGATTCAGATTTAATGGGGCTGTTGAGAATAAAGCTGAATGTAAACACCAGCTTAGATGAGCTAACGTATAGAGGATGGAATCAAATAATCATAATTAGGAATGTTTTTGGTCCGTGTTGAAAGGGTGGCACGTGTGACCACATTTTGGGGGGCTTAGGGGGTCTTGCATGTGCGTCACAGACACCTACACAGACGTTCACCTCCGAGGACGTGCACACACAAACAACCGTGAGCACTCCAAAAACACACACAAGCCCGATTATACAATCACACAAATCACGCCCACGCCACACTCACCGGTTTCATGACCTCCGGCTCGCAGATTATTTGCACGCAAACCACCCCGGGACGATCGGTTTAGGCGAGTTCGTGTTTATCTCCTGTATTTTCAGCAGCTATTTGTGTCACGTAAAAACTTTTAATGACTGACTTGGCCTAAAACTTTGTAATGAGGTTCAGTTATTTGCCAAGATGGAAAGGGGTGCGAAGAGTCATGGTGTGACTGTTCTTTGTCAAGCTTCAGTCTGGGTCGTTGTACCAATCGAGTGTCTGAACGTGGAGCAAAAAAAAAAATCTGGCAAAGATGAGCCAAGCTCAGAGACAAAGGCTTGAGGTTTGTCGACAGAACATGTTTTAGTGCAGCACAGAATGCTTGGAACCGCACAAGAATAAACCTCGACATTTTTCCCTGCTGAGGGGCGCCGCACTAGTGGCCTTTGCAAAATGCGTTCACATCATCGTTCGACTGAGAAACCCTTTTTTGCAAAATGGACCAAAATCTGGACCAGAAAAAGTGCATCCCACCACAGACATGTTGAGGGAATTCAGAGGAGCCTGAGTGTGCTAAACACTGACATAATCATTAATGGACTTTCCAGCTTGCATCGATGTTGACAGACATGTTCAGTTATTTTTAAGACGTTTTCACACACATAACTACGGTGGCTGTGAAGTGCAAACCACAACAACATTAACTAAGCACAATTA
>JAUZSU010156579.1:0-14132 GCA_034780255.1 Parotocinclus maculicauda
GAGCGGCTTGGGTCCTTTCTGTGTGGAGTCTGCATGTCCTCCTCGTGTCTGTGTGGGTTTACTCCGGGTACTCAGGTTTTCTCCCACAGTCCAAAGACATGAGTGTTAGGTTAATTGGTGTCTCTGGTTGCGCCCAGAGTTGCCGGGTGGGCACTGGCTGGCCCAACCCCATGTGGATTATATACACATATATATATATATATATGTGTGTGTGTATAGAGTGTTGGAATATAGTTTGGAGGGGTGTGTGTGCGTGTAAGTGGGCAGGTGCTAAAATTAACATTAATATACTGCAAAGATTTTCATACATATGTTGGTGGTTTTTGTACTTTGTTGGTTATTTTTGTTCCATATTTTTTCCATTAATTCTATTGCTAATCAGTTTGTTGGTACTGTAGATGCAGGTCACCCTTTATTATGTTTTTTCTTTGTATCTCCTATACTGAAGATTAGTAGGTTACACTTTACATCAACACCGTTTGAGCTGAAGCGACTATCCTGATGTCCTTGATGGCTACTGGCTGCAGTATAAAACAAATGAAAAATAATTAATGAACAGAACGGAAAACTGTAGTTAAGCAGGACTAAATTACTGCTGCTAAAAAAAAAGGTGATAATAATTTCACAAAAGGACTTGACTTGATAAATTACGCCCTGCATTTCATAACCAATTACATAACACTATGAAACAACCTTACTTCTCACCATTCTGTAAATTAATTAGCAATGAAGATGGCACTGTAACAGCATGGTTTTTCCTGTGTCCATAACAAAGGAAAAGGTCGCCCTCCAATTCTGAAAGATGATTAATTATCTGTAAAAAGAAGTTGTGTATTTTCCTATCTGCATCACAAAAGCTGTATTCCACCTTAGAAAATCTCATTTTAAAATACAAATAAGACTGAGAATTTAATTAATGGCCTTCATTTGCACAGGATTTGACTCTGTTCCTTTAGTGTAGTTATCGTCCAAGGATTTCATGGAGGTACCTCTACCTTGGTCTGGTTAATCTTTTGTCGAATGTCAATCAGATTTATTACTATAGCGTTTTTACCGGAGCATTGTCTCAAAACAGCTTTACCGTTTTATATGAACTCCTATTACCTAAAGCCAATCCAAAATTGAGCAAGTCTAGGGTGACAGCGGAAAAAAAAAACTTCCTAAATGTTATAAGGAAGAAACAAAAATACTTTCAAGTGAAAGTGATGATGACTATAATGATGATGGTTTCCCCATTTGAGCCTAGATCCTTTTAAAGTATTTTTATATTTTTTTTTTACCTTAACAGGCTTATCTCTTGGCAGTCCAGTCTAGTGGAAAGCTGCTTTCTTACAATGTTTATTATTGGAAGAGCCACAGTGAGGACCGAAATAAATTCAACTTTTCACTCAAATTATTTCGGTTGATCATTGCATGATTTGCAACGAACAAACACTGGATATAACTCAACAAAACTCAGCAGTGGCCTCAGATATTTGGCCCTTACTGTTTGTAAGTACAAATATATACACTGTAATAGACATTACCCATTTAGCAGACATTCTTATTCAAAGCGACTCTTCTTATTATCTCACAATCCAAACAATTAAGGGCCTTGTTCTAGAACGGACCTCCTAATCCATAGTTTTATTCTTCTAGGTCCCAAATTATTCTTTATGGAGAGCGTTTTTTGACATTAAGGGTCAATAAAGGATCTTTCTACCTGTAGAATCACATCTGAAATCCTCATTTCTATTCAAGTAGGTAAGGTGGGGTTGAATAATAGGGTGAATGATTCTCAATCTTTGTGTTAGCTGCATTAAAAAGCTGGGCTTATGTGTTTGCGTCCCTGTCATGCCTCCAATAGAAGCTACAGGTGTATTAAGACCAAGCTTAAGTGACAAAAGCTTGTTATAATGCTGAGTAGATGCTCCAGTCCTCCAAGATATAGAATAAGTAACTGAGGGTTAAGGGCCGTGCAGTGTGACCAATAGTGGTCATTTAGCAATGCTGAGAGTTTTCTAACATTTAGATACGATAGCGCAGTACCTTCCACATTTTGCCACCACAGTTCCCATGATAAAGTACTGAGTTTTCTTTCTTTTCTTCTAATTTAGCACTGATAAATAATATATGACATGAGTAACTGTGGTGATGCAAGCAGCACTGAATCTAGGACTTTCCCCAAGAGACTCCATCTTCCTCAAGGCAAGAGCGTTTCCCTTTCCTGGACTTTGATCATGCCTCCTGTTCATAGATGCCAATGCTACATTCTTTCTTTCTCCGTTAATTGGACAAACAATTCCATGCACACACTGACAGAGAACAAAAGGTGAGCTTCAGAAGATACTTCAAAAGATGAAACACGCATCGTGCTTGAGCAAGACGGCAAATTCCTTACTATTCAAGGCCATCTGATTAAAACCCAATAATAATCCTCCATCATCAGAGACACCCACATGTCCATTTTCAGGCTCATCATAGTATCAAGCACCTGCTTTGGAGGTTTTAAAATCGCCCATCTTTCGAATATGCTGTAGCAATCTAGCGCAGTGCTTCAAGGCAGAAGTGATATTGGGCAGTACGTGTGTCTGAAATTGGAACAGAAAGTCATGGAACATCACAGTTTGGTGAACTTCATGTAATGTAAGAATGAGGCACTGTTGGTACTTGGGTCTTACAGATATAGAAAGGCAATTCCCCTTTTTCAGCGAGAACAGGAAACTAATTCCTGCCTCTGCTTACTGTGAAGTTTGACATGTTGTTCCAATGACTACTGGCTTTCTCCGGTGGTTCCTGGTAGACGAACTAAAATGCAGCACTTGAGAATCTTCTCCTTTCCTATCTCCCTACAGTTGAAAAATGGTAGCAGCCCAGATTTATAGCATCATTATAGGGAATCTTCATTATCACATGGCATCAGGTAATGTCCATCATGGAGCAGCAGCACCGCTTGCTCATTACCAATCTCCTATTGGTTTGTGAGAAAACATACCTTGGTGTGTAGGAAAATGGGACAAAAATGATGAGTGGACCTGAGCGAAATAAGGAAAGAGGCCAGGAGTGATATAAACCAAGGACAGGATCAATATCTCGAATCAATTTACAGAACACGGGAGGGAAAAGTGCTAACTGGCAAAACGTTCAGCGACTACAATGCATAAAAGGGCTGTTGTAATTTAGGCCATTTTATGTAAAAAACATAAAAGCAAAAGAAAAAAAGGCCCTTGATTATGACCATGTATTTAAATAAGCATAATGAGAAACCATATACACTGCTTTATTGCCCATTTTACAAGAATTGTTGAATGTTATGGCCTCGGGTAGCAAACATTCTTGGATCGATAGCCCATTGCTGTTTTTGGAAAATTACTTTTAACAAATCGCTTCTATTTCAAGTCTTTAATAAATACAAGTGAGAGCCACAAACTGGATACACTTGTCAGATTTGAAGCTCTGCATATCAGTAGCAATTTGAATTACTACATGGATGGCTTTCTCTATCTTCAGGTGCCCCAGAAATGCCCAGTGGGATCTTGGACAGGTGACTGTAGAGGGCAGTCAGCAATCCTTGATCATTCTTGGTCTTTAAGTAGTTGTTATAAACTTGTAAGAAATGTTTTGGGTCATTATCCTGCTGCAATATCAATCCGTCCCCATAAAGATCCAAACAAGTACTTTCACTTTCGGCCCTGTCTCTCTCCATGATACTGGTAGCCCCAGATTTAGAGTTTTATCCAAAATGTACAGAGTATCATATTTATGCAAATTACAAATACATAGCTTTTAACCTACTGCTATTAAAAATGTTGGGACATAAAAAGAAGCAGATTTTCCAGGCCCACTAGTTTTTACATAAGGCATCAGAACTGAACTGTTTCAACTGTTTTCTAACGTCCATATACTGTATAACCTATTGTCAATGGCTGGACCTTAAAATTCTTCAATCCAATCTTTGTGAGCTTTAACATATCTTCATTTTCACCCCTTCAGACAAAAAGGTTTCTTGGCTGCTACACTTCCAAAATGACTATTCTCAAGACCCTATAGAAGGGTAAACTTAGCATCCTGGTGAACACTTGGTACCATCACACTAAATACTTACCATCTGACTAAATACTTGCCTCTGTAGCCTATGCAAGCTGATTTTATGACTTGTTTCAGTTTCTTAATACTGAATACAAATTTCCTGTATCTGGTTGGATTCTAATAAAGGGACTGAGAAATAATCAAATATGGTGATACTGTCATTGCTAAAACTATGAAATTAAATGCATCTTATCTAATGGTGTCATCTTAAAACGGTGTCTGCTAAATGACTAAAACCTAAATGTCACAGTATTTTTAATTAAAAAGTGATTATGGCTCATGTTTATGAGCTGCAATGCAGAGCTACATAATAGCATTACTTTCTCAACACACTTTAGTGTCCTAGAGGAAATTGTCAAATGCAGTGGAAAGCATATGAGGCAAACGCTAATGCCATTTAGAGTCACTGGGTAGATCTGTGCTCATGAGCCAAATGGGTTTATGTAATTCATAGACTCTGACATAGCTTTAAATTCTAGGATGTTTTTGATGACTTTATTCATCCTTACATGTCAGGTCACTGGTTATATCTAACCACTGCTTGAATAATATGGACCGGGGATGCCTGTAGTAAACACAAATACAACGTAAAAACAAAAACGTGATCTTGTCAATGTGGCTAGGAGCCCAATATAATCACTGTAAACATAGCTGTATAATTTTACTAATATGCATGAATGTGAGAGCTAGTTATTTGCATTGATTATCTATTCTTGATGCGTGTCATGTCTTGACCCAACAACAGACCTGAACAGACCTAATAACAAACCCGTAAGTCTATTGCTGTAGCTAATTTCCCATCTGTGCCGTGTTATAGCTCTCTTTATTTATTACTCTGCTGCCTGCGTTCGCTTCAATCAGACCCATCTGCTGGTCTTGGAGGAATTCTCGCTCATTGATTACAAAGAAGTCATTTTCTATTTGATATGATCACTCCAGGGGCGCACAAACTTTCATCAGTATTCATCCCACCAAACCTCTGGCAGCAGCTGTCTTGGTTAGGTCGCTTTGGGAGATAATCTTAAAGCCTTCTAATAGGGTATTTCCTCACAGATACATTTCTTTAAGTCTATCTGCTTTGAGGAACTAGTGAACAATCATGCAATGATGGAGCAAGACGTAAGGTGCAAGCGAGGTATCAAACGCATATACAAAGACTACAAACTTGTCCAATGACACTCAGTCAGTTCATACATCTTTCAAAACTGACCCTTTATAGGGTCTCTTATTAACACCAAAATGGCAAAATTGACAAATCATCAAGTCAGTGAAGAAGCCCACTCGTTGTTCCCATCCCCTGCTGGGAAGTGTTGGCGCCTACTGTTTTGGTAATGACGCAACGGCCCCCACAACCACAGACTGTTTTGCTGAATTTCCCACATGAATCCTGCTTTAAGAGTTCAAATTAATGTATGCATGATTTTAAATAAAACGCAGCACGTGATTTCTGTTAAAACACAGTGTATTTGCAATTTTATTAACACAAATAAAAAAAAAGAAAAAAAAATACTGTGGGCATAGTAGACACGATGAAGGTAAACAGGAGAATGAAACTGTCATAAGGTTATTAATAAGGCATGAGCTATTAATCGGTTATTATAAACGAAATAATGATGATTATGCAATGAAAGTGTGTTTTCTGTATGTATTTTCCATAGTGTTCCAACTTTTTCCTATTTGGAGTTGTAAATTTAAAAAAAAAGCCATTTCATATATATGTGTCAAATTCACCAAGATGGATGGATAGTATTAATTTTTCCAGCAGCAACTAAGGTCCACTGGCAAAGAAAAGAGCTTCAGGTTGAAGCTGGAGAGACTCCATGGGGCTTCATGGGAACCACAAAACGTTGTTTTAGCACCAGTCACTTAAAATAATCTTAAAACCATATCGATCTGGTCTTAACATAGCAGGATAAGCTCCCAATTAGAGCCTGTTGCCCCTCAAGGTTTCTTCCTGATCAGTCTTTGCCTTGCCACTGTGCCCTGTAGCGTCATTTTTACTATCCAGACACTAGAGCTTTTGTAATAATTCCTAAAGGGATTAGTAAACAAAACGAAATTTGAATGGAACTGTCTTTAGTCTTTGTAAGACAGGATGATGCACTTTGCTCTAATTGGAGATGAGAAACAAAGTTTCACTGGTCTAGACATGATGACACAAATGCATAATTATTCTAAGATCTCTGACCTCAGCAAAATTTCCTAAATAGAGAAAGCAGGATTGATTTAAACTCTTGTCTTGTGGAATGTCAAATTCAAAGACGGCTCAACAATGAATCCTACTTTCTGGCAAAAGCATCCATGTCAGTTCTCTAAGGACGAAATGCTGTCTGAGGTTCACAAGAAATTCTATCACAACTAATTAGGAGCACTTCAGTTATGTCTTTGATTATTCTACAGAGCAACCAGTCCTTAGTTTTAAAAGAACTGCAATTGTATTGTATAATTGGTTCATTGGTTGAGGTTTTGCCTTATAACTAGCACCACTGAACTTTTCTACTTCTCTGCTCACTTGTACGTATCATTTGTATGATGGAATCTGCTAACTTCCGTCTAGCAACAGCATAAAAATAAAAGAAGGTACTCAAAGTCCAATCTTATATAATGAGATTTTTGCTAGGTTTATTTTGTGGGGACAGAGCAGTCGGAACAGCACAGGCTTTTCCTGGCTTTGGTTCTTGATCACATCTACAGTTCATGAAGGATTGTGTAGCATTATGGAACCAACGGCACCAGTTGCTGGAAGGCCCATTATGATTTTGTAATGGAATTGAAAAACTGGCCTTTTAATAATACATGTGCTTCTTTTTTGGAGATCTGAACCAATGGTTCAAAATGAGATGCTGAAAGAACCTGTGATCAAATCCCTGGTAGGGGTGCAACATGAAGGGTGGGGGTAAATTCTGCAACAGACCAGATCTTCCCTAGCTGGATGCTAAGATTAGATGTTCTGTTTTTTGTCAGAGAAGACAGAACAGTAAAACTTATTGAGTTATATGAATATAAATCTGAGCTTCACCAAGCTACCACTGTTAGTCACTTGAACAAAGGTTCGAACCTTCAACTTATTCACCTAACGTACCAGATAGCTCGTCTGAGCTGCACTTGGACGTAGATTATCATCCAAATAATTAACGTACATACAGACATGGACGGATGTATCCTTGGCTTCTACCAGTACTGTTTTTCAATTTCTATATAAAACAACTCTCTTAACTTAAACTGAGTGACGATCAAAACATGCACAATTCTAACCCGGTAGCCTTTGCTCACTTTAGCCAAAAGACAGCCTCAGACACCCATACTGTCTTGACTGATAAACTATGTAAGCATTTCATCCGTTTAAATTCCTTGATCATGGTCCAGTTTCTACTAAACACCACCACAGTGCTTTATTTTAAATGTGACACTGTCTTTCCTCTATAAGATATGAGCAGTTTATCAAAAAGTAATTATCAAGACCAGTGCTCAAAATGTCAGAATGTCCAAACTATCACAAGGCAACCTATTATTAAAGACCAATTCTAAGAGCCAAAGTCAAAATGTGACTAACGTTACAAGACGGAGCTTTATAAAAAAAACTTGAGAGCACGTAAGAGGTGAAAATCTAAAAGGAAATGAAAACACTGACTTTAAGATGAGAGGAAACAAAGAAAAAAAGGGGCTAATACTAGATAATACAGGGCAGAATGGTTCCGGAGATAAATTCCTTTGCTCCCAAGGGTGGTGTGAGATGTAATTGTGTTTTTTCAAGCCTGTGCTTTATACCAGAATAGTGAGCATGTGCTCATTTAAGGCGCGGAGCCATGGAGATATACAAAATAGTTGCTTTTCTTTTTAGTCATGCTTAATCTCCTCTAATCCACTTTAGAATCATATCTGTAAAATAGGATGGAATCATTTTGCTGGTGCATTGCCAAATGCTATTTATTGCCACAGATTTCAGTATGTACTGAGTAATAAGCCTGCCTTGGCTTTTAATTCAGAATGTGACTGTCTGCAATCTGGGTTCAAATATGGTCATGATTCTCTGTTGCTGCATCTTTTGCCTATTACAAAGGCCGGGGGCCTTTTTTTAATCAATATTTTGTAGAAAACACTGTAAATTTTAGCATCTAAAATGGCATGCAATGGGTGGCACTGAGTGCAACAGGAGATGACAAAACTTCTCATTTCTACTTATTTTTAGATACATTTACATTATTTAGCAGACGCCCTTATCCAGAGCGACTTACAACTGATACATACAGTCTTACTATTCAAGCAATGGTGGGTTAAGGGCCTTGCTTAAGGTCCCAACTGTGGCAGCTTGACAGAGGTCGGATTTGAACCCTGGATCTTCTGGTCCAGAGTCCAGTACCTTAACCACTAGGCCACCACGGTCCCTAGAAACCAGGCTTCTAATAACGGGCACTACCTCAAACTGTGAGCTGCACAAAGGTTTCCCAGGAATGTCTTTACTAGATTTGAACACTTCTTTGGCCTGCCCTGTAGATTTATTTCCAGTTTGTGAAATAAGTGAAGCGAAATAAACACCTAAATCTAATTTTGTATTAAATAAACAGAGTTAACTTAATAACAATACCAGAACATTTATTGTCATGTATTGAGCCACCTTAAAAACACAACTCCTCATCAGATGCATCCTAACTGTAAATACACTCACTGAAATAAAACAGAGCACCAAGAAGGAGGTGCTGGAATTGAACAAACTGGCAATAAATCTACAGGGCAGGCCAAAGAAGTGTTCAAATCTAATGGAGACATTCCTGGGAAACCTTTGTGCAGTGTGTGGGCGATCATTATCCTGCTGAAAAATGCCAGTTGGAATCCCCAGATGGCTCCCCAGATGATCACATAAACAGTTGGAGTGTTGCTCCACAGCAAATTCAGGAGTGAAGAACTCCCCTCCATTCTGATCCCAAATATATCCTGGATTCCTAACTAAAGATATTGTGCTTCCAAACCGTAGAATTTCAGGTTTCTCCTTTATAGCACTACAGCAAAAGAAGGTGACAGTAGCTGGCCGTCAATGGTTGTGACAACAAGTTTCCTTCTGCTCCTGGTAATGGTCCAGTCAGAGACTGTTTAGTGAAGTTGCCATGTGTTTCTGAAAAGCTTTGAGAGCTGCTCATGCTTGTCGGAGAATCAGAGGTTCCTCTTTACTGGTGGTATATCTGGGTCACCTGGAGCCTGTTTTGTGTGTCTGTGTGTGTGCCCTGCCAGGCCAAAACCACCATCTTGCTCCTCTCAATCTCATTATGAGCCCCCTCTCAAAGTCTGTCCTGTCAACTGGGCATATCTTAGGCTTTTCACCTAAGATATCCTGATCAAGCTTCTTCAGACTGCAGAAGGGTCAACTTGACATCTCGGTGAAGCTTGGCAGCCAAGGAGGAGGAGGTCACACAAAACACTCACCACTGTAGTTTTGCTTTTTTCGTTTCGTTTGCATGTGTTGTTATTGCATACAAATTCCCTGTTTGTCTGTTTGTATTCCAATACAGAGACTAAGAAATTATTAAATATGGTCATCATTCCATTGACAAAACAATGGTATGTCTATTTTAATAGTGGCCCAAGACTTTGGCACAGTACTGTATTATTGATGCCGACTGTAGCCACAGCAAGCACTAGCAGAGCAAAGATAATTTTAGGCATGAAAAGACAAACTGGTGGGAACATCATTTCATTCATTTTGGATAGTGGTGTCTGTTCGAATTGCTGATAAAAAACAAAAAGCTTTGCATGTCCATCATGTGTGCCTGCCTGTTCATTCATCCAAGTCTTTGCTTTGCCTCTAAAAGCTAATATTACTGTACACACTACCTTTGAAAATTCAGCAGTGGTGTTTAAGGATTCGATTGTACTTATTGTTACCTAAAATGTCACCATTCACTTAATTTACCTTAAAATACAAATGATTAACCCAGTAGTGATTAAATCAGTAGTACAGAACCACACCACAGGCCAGAATGGTACGGTATGGTAAGATGTTCCGTTAAAAGATTCAGTGGTGGCACGCTGTACCGGAGAGAGGGGAGAGCAGCTGCAAAAAATAATTCAGCAATAAAACACATCTACTAACATCAACTTCATATCAACTGTTAAGTCATACTGAATCGCTTCTGAACCGTCCACGCTGTGTTTTGATTTGTGCTGCATGGAGCCCAGCTGCCGTTCATTACTGCATATTAGTTCCAGCTTCCTATGCTGCAGCTGACTTATATTCAGTGTTTTGGGGGTTTGGCAGGCAGAAGTTTGGTGCAACCCAAATAAAACGTAAAAAATTAAATATGGTACACGCACCCCAGGCTCAGACAGGGTTGCCAGATGCCCGTGAGAGAAGCAAACCATGTATGTGGTAAAACCCCAAATGAAACAAACTGGCTTCAAAAATCAATAAATAAATTAACATATATAAATATATAAATAGATACATAACACTGTGTTGAGTGATCACTTGTTCAGACCAATAATAATAATCATACTTTGTATATAAGAATAATATATATATAGACCCGGATAGACCCCAAAACTGTCAAAAGAGTAAACCTGATTGGTGTGCATTATTTAATTGTTTTTTTTCTAAATATAAAATCTTGTATTAAATATAAACTTCTTAAAAAAAATTATGTATGGAGCCAAAAATATACTTACAAAATATACGATAATTTATTTAGTGAATAAAAGCCTACTCATTTTCAAATAAATGTTGCATTTTTGTGTTCAGCATCATCTAACTGGCAGTTATGGTCCCCAGTAATGCATCGGTATGCGCATCAATTTTATTTTACACTAACCTGAATAACTTAACAAAACAAGACATTAAAATGTGCAGCAATAAAAAGGATTAATACTAGATGTGCCTCCATATACCTAGAAGCACTGAGCTCAGGTAATATGACCGCTGGGACCTTCTACTAATAGCTCTGAGCTGGTTGTATCAAATTTGTACATAAGAAAGCAGTCATTAACGCGTAATGGTCGCTAGATGACGCATATTTCTCGAAACAAATAGTTTGGTTACAAAATCAGCTTTCATTTGTCCAGTGTTGTTCGTTTCTGTGTCTGTGTGGTAAGGCTGTAGGAGAGCTTATCTCATCTTCAGCATTTCTCTTCAGCATGATGCCCTGATTAGATATTTATTGTTGCAACCATGTTTCCAAAGGCATACATTATGAACACACTAGAAACAGAGTAGGGGGGTTAAAGCGTTTCAGTTCTTACTCTGTTACGTTACGTTACAGGTCTTTATCTACAAGTAAAAGCACCCTTTTTAGATTGACATGTTTTTGGAAATGTATGTAATTAAAATCATCTATTACATTTGAATAAATATAAACTTTCAATCTTCCAAAACAATAATTAAGTACAATACTTCAGTACCAACATTCATCCACAGCTGTTTTTTGGATGGTATTGCAGCAGCTTAGCTCTTTGTCAAATGACAAGAACACAATAATAAAGGAATAATGCAGAGAACAGTATTTAGCAAACACCTTTATCCAGAGCGACTTACAATTAATACAGTCTTACAATCAAAGCAATTGTGGGTTAAGGGCCTTGCTCAGGGACTCAACTGTGGCAGAGGTGGGATTTGAACCCTGGACCTTCTGGTCCATAGTCCGAAACCTTAACCACAAGGTCACCACAGTCCCAGATATGCCGAAGCTGATCATGTATGCAATGCCAAGGTCTTCAAACTGCATTTTTATCAAGGATGCATGAAGCAGAGGGGAGGTAAACAATATGAGACGGCAATTATTTAAGGCTACTCTCACCCCTGCTTATAATTCAAACATCCCAGACTTTAAATGCCATCCCACATGACATCCAAGCAGTGCTGATACTTAACCACTGGGCCACCACTGCACACTGACACTGAGATCAAGTATTACAATAAAGCTGGCCTCTCCTGGCCTCCCCTCTTTAACCACACACCAGGGACCAGCCCTTAAAAAGCATTTAGTGCTTTCTCGATTGGCTATGAAAGGGCTAATTCCACAGGTCGGCCCTCTGATCTCTGCTAATAGCCTTTACCATCATCGTTCAACCCGCCCCGAGCGGTGGCCTTTTAATTTGGCCGACTTTAGATTGCAAGATTCAGATATTTAATTACCCGATATTAACTGGTACAAACAAATGCGTTTGATGATGATGATAGGAAGCAAAGACGCTCGGCGTTAATCAGCGCAGGGAAGAGAGAGTTGGAAATGGAATAACTTGAAATCTGTGGAGTATGAAATAGAAATTAACTGTCTGTTTCCGCTCTTAATAAGCCTCGCTATTCGGAGTGTTATTGCACTTAGATTAGATACACACACACACACACACACACACACACACACACACACATGCGTGCACACTCGGGCTCGCGTACACACACGGCGTGGCAGTCTGCTGAAAATGAAGTGGCGGCGGCATAATTGTCATTTTTACCCGCGGTTCACGTTCTGCAGGCTAAGCCATTGTGCGCGAATGCCAAGGGGAACATGGAGACATAATGGAAGCTGTGACAGGCTGAGAGAGCACATCATTAAATAAATTAAACATCAGGCATGATAAACACCGCAGCTACAAATTCTGGAGGTACCGGGCCAGATATTCCGGCTTTTTTTGCGAGCCGCGTTTCAAAGGCTTGCAAAGTCTGAACCTGACAGTCCTTCCTACTAACTCCTTTTTAAGGGGGCTTAAATCAGGTGGCTCATGCTTAATACTCGCATGCAAATGACCACAGGGTCGTCAAAAATAACCTCGCGTCAGCATCCGTATCGCACGGCCTGGCTAATAGAGGTGAGACGACCCTCAACCGTGCTATTATCTGTCCGGGTATCATCCGCTTGGCTTGATAGACCTATAGCTCTGATTAATCACAGCTATAAATGGGGTCTGTAAACGGTGGCTTGTTACATCCAGCCTCGGGTTATCTGCTGATCCGGTTAAACTATTGATGGTCTTCGGCCATGGTACGGTTTAACGACCATGAAACATATATTTTAGCAATCGAGAGTCATTTATGACTGGTTTAGGAAACTACTCGGAGGAATATATACAATAAATTGGCATTAAGCGCTAAATCGTGGTCTGTATTATCAAGACTCGCTTGGGAACAGGCCGTATATTTGAACCCAGCTTCATAAGACTGACACAGTCCTGTCATAAACGTGTCACATCCGAAATGAAAATGTTGATAACACGAAAAGAGCACATCCTCTGCAGGAAACAAGCTTGTATTTCATATCTGTTTAGAACTTATTGTGCTTCTGATACCGTAACGTCACTGGAAAGTATTGCACAGTTCTTTCTTATCTGCCTAATCCTGGACAGGGTCAGGGGAGAGTCGGTGCCCAGCCGGTGGTATAGGGTGCACCAACCCTAGACAGGCAAACTCCAACAGAAAGGACTTGGGTCTCTATACCCGGGTTCGAACCCAGGATCTTCTGGCTGTGGGGCGCTACCCGTCCCTTTTTGCACACATCTCATTGCACCCCACCATACCTCTATGCCATAATCCAAAAGATAAAAGTATGATCAATAAAATAATAAAATAAATAATAAAAATAAATAATAAAAGAATGATCACTTACATATTAAATAGTGCATTTATAACCATTATATGAAATCTCACATGCAAAGTTTGTGGTAGAATTCCAAAATCAACAAAACTTGACCAGGGGAGCCCAATTTTACATACGACCACATTTCATAGCAGCTGCCACATGATTTCAAATAAGATCCTATTTTGGTTACCAAATGTATTGGTATGCAAATGTACCCTTTTGCAGATATGTTTAGTATGTTCTCAGTCATCCAGGTCATGGAGATTTAAGTGTTTGAGTTGACTTCGGTTCTAGAAACTGATGGGGATTCTCAGGTATTTAACCTCTTGTGGGGATGCAGTGAGGGGTGCTCAGACCTACCCATAGAAGAGACCAAACAGCAACTCCACATGTGCATGGCACAACATACGACAGCCAGCTCATCAGGACAAGGCTGATTTGAGGACACAAATGTTCATATTTTAGACAGAGAAGACATATATATAGATAGATAGATATATTGCA
>JAUZSU010156590.1:0-14131 GCA_034780255.1 Parotocinclus maculicauda
TCTCTCTCTCTCTCTCTCTCTCTCTCTCTCTCTCTCTCTCTCTGTCTCTCTCTCTCTGTCTCTCTCTCTCTCTCTCTGTCTCTCTCTCTCTCACTCTCTCTCTCTCTCTCTCTCTCACCATAACTGAGAAGAAATTTGTGCCCTGGGGCTCAGTCATTCTAATGCACAATGTGAGTGGCTTGTTTTTTTTTTGGTTGTTTTTTTCTTACGCCCTTACGCTGCTCTGGTGTAAGATCTGTTTCTTCACACGTGTCGTTCTGCAAGGATTCGTTTTTCTTGCTTTAAAACCCAATTTCTTTCGCGTGTTTTGCACGTTCGAGTCTTCGTAACAGGCGGCTCTGACACAGCAGACGAGGGGAGGCTGGATCTTTCCAGTCACCTGCTCGATAATGCTTCAGCAAATGGAGAAGGTTCCGCCACCGGTACCCGTTATGGCTTCTAAATAAAGTAAGCCAAAGCTCAGGAATCCATTAGACCATTAGCAGAGCCGGAGAGAAACGCAGCACAAAGGAGAGCGTAGAAATCCCAATGGACATGGTGGAACAGCTCTATGACCCCAATGGTGTTCCCAAACGTCCTAAGCTTGCTCTCGGACCTTCTCATCTCGGACGGGCTAAAGGAGCGATCTAATTCAGCCAATCATTATCTTAAACTTCCAGAGGATTTAATTTTGATGATCTGAAGCTCTTAATGTGAATCTTATACGAGTCTGAATTGTTAAAGTCGGAGTTTGTAGATCATGAGCGGCTCGGTCATGATCTACAGATCCACGATTGAAGCTCCGATCGGCCGTTGACGGAAAGACGGCGAGTTTTAACGCCGGCAAACAACATCTTGGAGAAAATCAGAACAATAATAAGGATCTGCTGATGCTGTATAAGCGTCCCGTAACATTTCTGACTGATCCCTAACATCCAAACCATCCAGAAGATCAGTCTTTAGTGTCGTCCCTGTGAATCCATTTAGAGCCCGGGACGTCTGATTTACTCTAATCACTTTAGAGATTAAATCCAAATCCTCGTTTATAATTAAGCCTGATGAACCTCGGCTCGTTAGAAGGATCAGACTCCTCGTTAAGAGCTTCATCTAACTCTATGAAATCCAAACAAACGTTTTGAAGAGCTCTGGTCAGAGTGCCGTTATCGGGCAATATTGGTACTCCTAGTAGGTTTCCCAGCCAATCAGAATGCAGGATCATGTTACACTGTGGACGCTGTAAGGCAAAAGCATAAAGTAGAAGATTAGAAGAAGTAAATAAAGAAAATAATACAGATTTAATTTCATGGACCAGCAGAAGCTCTGGTCAATAATACAGGAATTTTAATCCCTGAAAAATGAGCCTACATAAAGATTTGAGCGTTTTATAGGAACGTTGAGACTTTGGGAGGGGAGGTTCGGACCCTGTGTGGATCTCTGAGGGTTAATGATACATTTTAGGTTAGATTAAGGTGTCCTGTAAACATTAGAAGATCTGTTAGCGCGACAATAACGTCTGCAAAAAAATGAAACGAATACAAAAACAAATACGCAAACTGCAACATGCACCATGAACTGCACTGCTTTGTGTGATTTCATGTTTGATAAGGCTCTGAATTGGTGTGTGTGTGTGTGTGTGTGTGTGTGTGTGGAGCAGCTGTGCCTCTTTATGGCCTGATGAAGGCAAAGTGGAAAAGATTCGAGGGTATGTTGGGGGAAAAATTGCCCTCCCTAATGGAGAGGGGCTGATGGAGGCCAAAACAAGCCTGGATTAGAAAGCCCGTGTGTGTGTGTGTGTGTGTGTGTGTGTGGGACAGTTCTTTAATTTACAGTAATTCTGCAGCTATCCAGCCGGATTTGGTGGCACAGCCTGCTCCAATCTGTTCCTATGATATAAATATCTATCTTTATTTGAACAGCTCGTAATCCCGCTCATGCAGATGGAAGATGAGATGTTCAGGGATTTGGGAAAGATCAGCGTCTGCCAGAAAGCAAAGGAACAGCGAAACAGCCCTGTGACCCCCCCGGATTCAGAATAAATTACAGGTCCTGGGTGTTTTGTGTATTTTTGGGGTGTTACATTTAAAGGCTCCGTCGTACAGCTTTGTTCTGGTGTCACTTTGAGCAGGTACAGACGACACACGGATGTTTTATTACATATATTATATGTTGTATATTATAGAATTTGATATATATATATATTCACCAAGGGCCACTTTAGAGACACCAATTAACCTAGCATGTCTTTCGACTGTGGGAAGAAACTGGAGTACCCGGAGTAAACCCACACAGACACCATACAGAAAGGACCCAGGCTGCCCCACCCTGGGATTAAACCCTTGGATTACCTTCTTGCTGTGAGGCAAATACATATTTAATAAATATATTAATAATTATTATTAATACGATATATTTAATACCTCTATATTAATATATCTAATAATTCTAATAATTAAATAAATATAATACTAATATTACTACTATGGATACTAATTAATTAATTTATAAATGTAAGTAAAATAAAAAATGCAATAATATATTTAGTACAAACGGCATAAAAATAGCAATAATAATAATAATAATAATAATAATAATAATAATAATATATTTAATAAAAATAATATTTTAATATATGGTATATCATTTTAGTTTTATTTATAATTATTATATTATTAAAATGTATAATAATTGTATTAATATATTTAATTAATTAATTAAAATCACTACTAATATTAGTAATCTTTATTTATATTTATTATTATTATTTTATTGTTATATTATTATTATTATTATTATTATTAATAATAATTATTATTATTATAATATAATAATATTATTAATAATAAATTTATACCTAATTAATGCAATAATATTATATTGAATTTGATGTTATATATAATTAGAATTATTATGTTACAAAAAATAATATTGATATATTTATTAAATATACTGCTACTAATATAATAATAATAATAATAATAATAATATTTGTAGTAATAATATTTGTAGTAATAATATTATATTATTATTTATTTAATTATTAATAATTAATTGTATTGTAATATGATTATTATATTATTATTTATTTAATGATTATTTGTATTAATAATAATATTAAAAATTATTATTAAAATTTATACTTAATTAATGTAGTAATATTATATTGAATTTATTATGCTATATATAATTAGAATTATTATATTACAAAAAATAATATTGATATATTTATAAAATAAACTGCTATTATTATTATTATTATTATTATAACCAGGTTGGAGGACATTTCTAACATCACACACACTCTCTCTTGCTGTGCAGACGTGTGTTATATGTAGAGTGTGGTTACAGAGTGTGTGTGTGTGATGCTTATACGGTGGATAATTAAATGTGTAGGAAGCTTGTTAAGGTTAAAGTCCTATTATCCCATGGCTTTAGTGTTCAGGCAAATCTAACGAGCTTTTTTATGAGACTCGGTCGCTTCAGCTGTAATGAAAATCCCTGGTAATAACGACTGTGTTAATTAATATTCAGTAATTAATCAGAGTTAAGCCGCTCTCTGTGCTCGATCACATTTAGGGGGTTACGAGAATTCGGCTGATCTGGGATCACTTCAGCTTTTTAGGTTATGATACTGATGGACCTGGTCCAGGCTGTGTGACCTTACCTGCTGATAAAAACCCAGTCAAGATTACCAGTACGCTGGTCTACCAGCTTTACCAGCAAGACCAGTCAAGCTCATGACATCATAGTGTCCAAAACAGGACGTATGCCGGACTTGGGTGCTTCTTTAAACAATTGTTTGACAAATAAGAAATGATCACTTGCACTAAAACTCTGTAAATCTGAGACTGAGGCCAGAACTCCAGCAGCGTTGCCAGGGTGCTACATAAATCTTACGGTGATATTGAGGAGTAGATGAGTTTGCAGGGAGAAAATATATTAAAAAATCACTTTGAGAAATCTCTTTATATCTCTTGTTGGAAATAGAGTGGTGTGTGTGTGAGCGGGAAAGAACTTCACCTGCATCCTCAATGATTATCTTCATTCTGAAAGGGGAAATCGTCCAAAAAAACTTGTTATCGCCATAGCTTAGTGTAGGGTGGCATCCCAAAGAACATTAAAAGTCTGTTATTTATCCACAAGCATTAAGAGTAAAAAGTAAACATAAGAAACGCCGCCTTTATAGCCTTTATATAGATACCCTCATTAGCTAACCCTATAGAGCCCGCGCAGCAGCGCTTATAGGGGTACTTATAATGTCTTGAATGCATGAATGGGTGTTTGGTAACAAAATAAATAACATTTGGCACACTTTGCATTTCCACAATCAGCCTGACTTTTGTAGACGTGAGAAACAAGGCACGAGACATGCACGTGAACTCTCAGAAAGAGACGAGGATCCGGGTATCTCATAAATTCAGACATCGATCACTGGATTTTATAATTACAGCCCGAGGGGGCTTAAACTATTACCTCATTTTCTCCTCATCTACTAATCACCATTTCCAACCAATAACAGGATCTCCAATGGCTCCCTGTATGAACATATTTATACTCATTTCATACTAACAACTCTATTTCATGTTCACACACACACACACACACACACACACAGGTTTGGTAAGCCATGCTTAAAGAAATGAAGCATTTTTGAAAACAGACGCTATGAGAGCTGGACATTCTTTACTAAGCTAAATAACATGTAAATCTAAATGATTCATTTGACTCTATCGAAATCCCTAAATAATTTATTTGACTGT
The DNA here is from genome assembly GCA_034780255.1 of Parotocinclus maculicauda. NCBI lineage: Eukaryota > Metazoa > Chordata > Actinopteri > Siluriformes > Loricariidae > Parotocinclus > Parotocinclus maculicauda. The sequence continues at coordinate 4,737 of JAUZSU010156590.1, forward strand.
ATCTGAATCCCTAATTGATTCATTTAACTGTATTTGAATCCCTAAATGATTCATTTGACTGTATCTGAATCCCTAATTAATTCATTGGACTGCATCTGACACACTAAATGATTCATTTGACTGTATCTGAATCCCTAATTAATTAATTGAACTGTATCTGAATCCCTAATTGATTCATTGGACTGCATCTGAATCTCTAAATGATTCATTTGACTGTATCTGAATCCCTAATTGATTAATTGGACTGTATCGGAATCCCTAAATGCATCGTTGGACTGTATCTGACACCCTAAATGATTCGTTGGGTTGTATCTGAATCCCCATATGATTCATTTGACTGTATCTGAATCCCTAAATGATTCATTTGACTGTATCTGAATCCCTAATTGATTAATTGAACTGTATCTGAATCCCTAATTGATTCACTGGACTGCATCTGAATCTCTAAATGATTCATTTGACTGTATCTGAATCCCTAAATGGATCGTTGGACTGTATCTGACACCTCAAATGATTCTTTGGGCTGTATCTGAAACCCTAAATGATTCTTTGGACTGTTTTGTGATCTAGGCTTGTTTTAAAGATCCTTATGTTGTGTAAAAGGTCACTCAGATCTCTGATTTGTATGTAGTGAGGTATGAGTGTGTTTTATACTCTTTAGTGGTCCCTCATGACCTTGTCGCTCCACCAGTCTAAACTTTGCTTGGTTTCAGGAGTCGTTTGAAGCGACCGTGTTTGCACTAGGTCTGAAAAAGCTGCTTTTTGATCTAATTAACATCGCTGTCAGTCGTCCCGGCTCATCTTCACTACGCTTTAGCGTTTCATAACCCCCCCCCCACCCCCGCAGGGTGACAAATCCCCCTTAAATCTTTTCGTTTACTTCACTTGGACTGTGCTTTCTTTTATTCTCCATCGGCTTCACGTCCAGATTTTATTTCTACTGGCCGTTACGTTTTTGTTTCCTCTCTCTCTCTTTCTGTTTTTTTTTCTTTTTTGTTTATAAAATAAGTCTGGTTCCATCCATCTGCTATCCTCTCGGGTTGCGTTCATCCCTTCGTATACGTTCCCTCAGGTCCATTAGTGTGTGTGAGTGTGTGTCAGCGAGTGTGTGTGTGTGTTACGAGCTGTTAAGAGCAGTCATGGCACCAGTCTTCTCAAATTACAGCATGTAGGGGATTAGTGCTGCCATGTTCTGCGTGTTCCTGCTGATATCCAAAGTAGCACCACACACACACACACACACACACACACACACACACACACACACACACACACACAGCATGCTGATGGAGTTTGAGAAGTGTACTGTCAGGTCTGAAACAAGAAGAACAAATTGAAATTGCAGACTCTCATAAACACTGGGGCACTTTAGACACACCGCTTAACCCTTGTGTCGGTAGATTAAGGGGGCACTCGTGGAGTTGTCTTGCGTTCGGAACAGAGGTGTAACGATGACGCAAAAAATTTAACGATGCATCGTCTGTCTGATTGGATTATAATTTTTCATCGAATGCAAACACCAGGTGGCGCTCATACTCACACTCATATAGCGTGCCAAGTGAGAGGTTTTTTATGTTTACGGGTGAAGATTTCTTTGTGTTCAAATTATTATTTAAAACTATTTAAGAAAAGTACGGAATTCTTCAGAAATAAACTAAAATAAATCCTTCATTGTCATGAAATCTTATACAAACAATAAAATAATGCATTTCGTCAAACGTAAAAACCAATGAACCGTGATCAAATAGAATCGTGGAGCTCAGTGTCGTGCATGGAATCGAATCGTTACACCCCTAGTTCGGAGGCTTCAGAACGATCAGGATGCACGTCAAGCTGGGGAGAACATGCAAAATCGACACAGGCGATCAAACCCATGTTTTCTTCCCGAGACATCTGCAGCGTGGACAAACAAAACAAAACCCCTAACCTTTCAGTGCTCCATGCACTAACCGTTCTGTTTGATCTGGATGGCCATAGGAGTCAAAACAATCAGCACAGATCAATTTTGATCAATTAATACATCTATTTTAGGCACTCAGAAGATCAGGCAGGAATGAAATGAGCAGAAAACTTTATTATTGGGGGGAGGGGGGGTGTTTGTGGGTTCTGGTCCGACCAGGACTGGGTCCAAGAACCAGTGGTGGGTGAGTGGTAGAGACCACTCCACTGTTCACCATTTTAGATGATCCTGGATGATCTAATACCCAAGGCCAATCCGTAATTAAGCAAGCGAGCTTAGGGCGACAGTGGCAAGGAAAATCCTGACCCGACCTGCTTGGGTGGTTTAGATGATAAAGGTTAGAATGGAACTCATTTATCTATTACAGTTTGCAGACATTTCCAAGTGAAAATAACAAGAACACGATAACTAACCCGACTTCCCCAGATTTGTTCATCGATTAGATCTGGAACAGAACAGATGCTCCGTTGTGGAACGTCTACAATCGGTTGTTTAGCCCAATTATAAAACCGTACGGCTTCTATGCAGTAGAACCTCAGTGCCTGGTTCCCTTTCCCCTATCACACCCCTCCTGGGTGCACAACCTCTGTGACCATGCTTAACTGGCCCAGCCAGAGCCCTGACCAGAACTCAGGGGAGCATCTACCAACGTTGACCATCCAACCTGACAGAACTGGAGAGGATCTGCAAGGAAGAATGGCAGAGAATCCCCAGATCGAGGTGTGAAAAACTTTGTACTAGCTCAAAAGGAACTTCTACTAAATACTGAGCAAAGCGTCCCAATACTTATGGCCATGTGATATTTTAGTTACAAAAATTTCTACTTGCCTGTTTTTTTTTCTGTCAAGATGGGATGCTGAGTGCACATTAGGCACATTAGGCCAGACTTTTTTAATTACTTGTTCCTCGGATGTTTCTACTTGAGAATCTACTGAGGAGGGAGGAAATAAAATCTACAAATAAATTAAAGTAAATTTGAAAAAAAATTTAATATACAGAACAATACTGTTGGCTCTCCACCGGAGGGCAGAAAAAGCTAAAATCTTTTTATTTTAATTTTTTTTTTTATTTCAACCATTGGTGCTGCGGCAGGTATGAGGAATAAAAAAAAAAAAAAAAAAATTTTAAATTTTTTTTATTTTTTTATTTTTTTTTTTTTATATATATATATATATATAAAAATAAAAATAAAAATAAATATATATATATATATAAAAATAAAAATAAAAAAATATAATTAAAAAAAAAAAAAATATTAAAACTTTTTTATTTTTTATTTTTTTATTTTTATTTTTATATATATATATATATAAAAATAAAAATAAAAATAAATATATATATATATAAAAATAAAAAAATATAATTTTTTTTATAATAATAAAAAAAAAAAAAAAAAAAAATATATATATATATATATATATATATGTATATATATATATATATTTATTTTTATTTATTTTTTTTGTATTCTTCAAATATGCTCGTCGGCGGATCCGCGAAACAAGCAATAAAAAAAGTCTGGCCTTACTGAGAAATAAAATGAACTTTTTTTTATTTTAGCAAATGGCTGCTATGAAACAAAGAGAGATAAAATTTAAAAGGTCTGAATACTTTCTGTCCCTGAACACATGGAGAAGGGGTGACGTGGGGGCACCCAAAAACCCTCCCAAACCATCCGCGGTATAAAGAACAGCCGCCCACCAAAGAGCGAACTGGAACGGCCACGCTATGAAACCGTCAACACTTTACCGTCCCAAATGTTTTCTTTGATTTGAATTAGATTTTATTTTAATCACAGACCCTTTTTAGGTCTGTACCTGTGCCGGAGCATGTTTAAAGGCTCTTAAAAGCGGTTACTGATACTGATACCTCGTTATATCCGGAGGAGGGAGTGACGTCCTCGTGCTTTGTTTTGAGCAAATCCAAACCAAATAAGAGAAGTGCATCCTTTCACATGTCTGATAAACCAAATCCCACGGCATCTCATTAGCACGGAGATCTGCAGCTAAAGAGGACGAATAAAAAAAATAAATGAATAAAAAAAAAAAAAGAAACTTTTATCACCTCCTCACGGCTCGTGTGATTACTTTATTCGATTTGCTCTGCAGATATTTTTAGCTCACATGCTTCATATCGCACCTTCGCTTGCTCTAAACGTTCGTTTCCGAACGCCGAAGTGGGCGGGACACGTCTGCGTTAATTATTCACAATGCCGCACTCTGATTAGTCGATCGCTCGGGCAGTCGTAGGCTATTGTTCAACTTCTAATTAAGGTATCGATTGTAATTACGCAGATAGTGATTAACTGACCCTAGGGGCTGGGACAGTAAAGCTTTCGTCTGCACTGACCTCTGGGGCGTGGCACGTCAACCTGCTGGGAGTAGCCACCAGAAGATGGCACAAGGCGGGCATAAAGGGGTGCACAGGGTAAGCAAAGGTACATTTCCAATTGGGAAATGGATCCCAATGACAGAAAATCTCTGACTTCCTGGACTCGGATTGTCATAACTCAGAAAATATTTACTCAAATGATTAGATATTTAGAAGTTTGATAGGCAAGGCTTATGTCTACAGTTTAAAATTTAAATGGAGTTTCTAGGTGAAAGTCTACAGATTTTACGAGAGGGAGTTTGTAACAAATTGGTAACTGCGTTTTCTAGAGTGGGCTTTGATCTTCCTTTGATCTTTCCGCTACAGAGGGGCCATATACAACGAATGGGGTGATTTTTGAAGAGTGATAAAAAGTGAACGGAGTGTGCAATCACTCTATAATTTAACATGACCGGTGATGTTATACCCAGGTCCAACCAGTTCGATTTTCTTGTTTATAGCTTATTAATTGACCGAGCTACGACTGTGTGAATTTGGCGTAATATTAAGTGAATAAAAAAAGATCGTAGCGGGCGAACGAAACAATATTTTTCTTAGCTACGAACAAGCACACTTCTCCTGAACATCCTGGACGTTTCTAATCAAACAAATTCTGTTCTTGGCTGACAGGAGGGGCACCCGGTTTGTTTCAGTGCTGCGGTAGCGGATCTGCTTCAAGGTTTGACATCACTAAGTCATTTTCACCCACAGAGCCGCCCTTATCGGCCGTTTTCTCTTATTCAGGCCCTCCGTGAACTCCAGAGATGGCACTGTGTGTGAAAATCAGTCACTGAGATCACCGCTCACCTGTTTCGAAACCCCTTTTGACCATGTCTGCGATTGGCTGATTAGATTGCGTTAACGAGCAGTTCAGTAGGTGCTAAACGTTGCATCTGAAACATTTCGCTTCTAATTTTCCGCCTATAGCAAAGCTGCTGAAGCCGGCCGGGCGGGGCTCTCGGGGGGGGGACGCCGGCAGATCCTGGATTATATTCGACACTGGGCTTCCGTGTCATGTCACGTTTTCTAGGGAGTCAATTAAAATGGAAATTGGGAAGCCTCCTGCTGTTGTGGATGTTCTTCATGGCTTTGTGAGCTTTGCGAGCTGTTCGCTTTCTCAGCCCGGATTTGGAGGGAGCTCCGGCGATCTAACTCTCCCCGTTTCCCCCCCAGCTGCCTTTGGATTTTACGTAACTCTACTGATTAGGGTATGAAGATGTTCTTAGGGCTTTTTGTTATCAGTAAAGCCATGATCAATATCTAAGCAGGCAAAGCTTTTTAACACAAATAAGTCCTGTTTGGTTCGGTTAAAGCCTTTGGATTTAAGTCCAGTTTTAAAAAACATATTTATTTACGTTCCCTTTAGAGCGCGTGCCGTTCTGTGGGCTCTCATTAGTACTGTAGTTGAATATTAATATTTATAATTATAATCATTTCAGTGTGTTGCATTTCACTTTTTTCTGGTAAAGGCTGCAGTTATTTATAGTTATAATTTAAAACACTTTAATATCTCTATTATATGTTGGATGTTTAGATGTAGCAAGATAAATATGGACATGGCAACCAATGAGCACCATATAATGAAGCTGGGTGTCATTATGAGAACTTTTCTTTAGTTCTTTCTTGGTTCTTTTTATTCTTGTCAGTATTCTGAACTGATTTGTCCCTCAAGATCCAGGATCCATGGAACCTGGCCTTTACTGGTTCTTGGTTCCATTTCAGCATCATGCTGGTGTTAATATCGTTTCTTGCAGCCAGGAACGTTTTATAATAGAGAACCGAGGAACCGTTCCAGGTTCTGCAACAGGACTGAACCCTAGTGGCTTGAGAACCACCAAAGACCGATGTTCATACCATTGATGGTTGAAGGTCTGACGTTCTCTAGAACATTTAGATACATCAAGAACACGTTGTCGTTTTGTTTTCCACTGGTTCTTGTTTTATACGGAGAACAGGCTCTACCATTGGGGCTACCAAATGACCAAAGGTCCACTCAAAGGTTATCTTCCACTTCGTCTTTGGTTCCAGATTACTTGGAGCTCATTTATTTACCAAAGAACAGATAATAGCGAATAAAGTGTGAAACCATTTTCTCTTCCAGAGGGTTTTGAGACCCTATTACATATCCTGTAGCTCCAAAAGGATGGTCATATGGATGGTCATTGGTTCTTGGTTCTGGAACCGATTTAACCCATGAAGAACAAGTTCTAGTGGAAAAGCATGGCAACGTTCCAGGTCGTTTCGCCGGTTATTGGTTCCATTCCAGGAGCGTGTTGGCTCCGGAGCTGAATCTTCTTATCTATAGCTACTTAGTGGAACCTGTTCGGTTCTAGACCCAGCAGATCCAGAAGGAGTTAAGTTCTGATCCGGAAGGCCGGACCGTCCAGGCAGAAATAAAGGCAGAGAGAACATTTGCAATTCAAGCAGCCGCTTGATTTTGAGGCAGGAAGGAGCTCCGCCTCGAGCATTTGCATTCCTATAGACGTCTTGGTCTTCATTTTCAGAAATCACGGACTAACGCGGATCGAGGCGCGTCTAGAGCTTCGGGGAGGGAAAGAAAAAAAAACGAGCCTCATTTGCAAATGCCTGGTGTACTTAGAACCTGTCACTTTCCCTTTACATAAGGAAAAAACTTTCCTATTAGCATACTCCGCTTTGTAAGTGGACCTGCACATATGAATAATTCCAGAAATCAGACCGAACGCCGGTGAGATACAGTCTCAGAGCCTCCATCCCACACCGACGTCCTCCTCGCTGCCCGTTTCGTACACAACAAAGAGCTTGTGCAGCCTTCAGTGTGTGTTCTCACGCGGTCGCAGAACCAGAGAGTCAAACACAGGCTGCATCCGAATGTGGCGAGAGAGAGAGAGAGCGAGAGTCTGGGCGAGAGTCTTTCAGCCTTATCTCGCTCCGGCCTTTTAGAAAGTGCAGCGCATGGGCGGAGAGCTTGTATTTTGGTCGTTGTTTAAATATATATATGATATTATGGGATGTCCTCACCATTTAAGGGAAGATATTTGAAGTTATAATAAATAGATCCACCACCATGCTTAACATTTGGTATGGTGAGATGCTTCTGGACTTTGTGGTGCCATAGAAAATAAAATCCAAATCTTCTGCCAATTCAGACCTTTTGGGCATCAAAGCATGGCACCATGTGAACAGCTGGAGCGCTCTCGGTATTTAGGGCTAGTATTAAGGTCATGTGATTTCAAACAGGTGATTAGAATCATGATTTGTTAAAAAAAAGAAGGATCCAGAAAAGGCTGAGCGTTTGAGAAGTAAAGATGATCAGAGGAACTCCCTCCAGTTGAGCACTAAATGTTTATAAGCGATGTTCCTCTAATAAAGATCAAAAGGGATTTTACTGTAAATGTTTCTGTCTCTACAGACCATAATATCATTAAACGATTCCGAATCTGGAGGAATTTCAGTCCTAAAAAGTCAACTGAACAGGGGTGATCTCTCTCCCCTCCCTCAGAACCATCGTTCATCAGTATCTGATGTAACTTTATCAAGCTCTATAATACAGTTACATTCACAAATACCGCTTAATACTTTACTGTACAAAAAACAAGCCTCGTGTTATAACCACGCCCACAAGCTCCGCCCACTTCTCTGGGTTCGGAGGCGTCCAGGATGGACCGTAACCAAGGAAACGAGGAATCAGGATTACAGATCTATTTTGGACCAAAGATGAAAAAAGGAGAATCCAGACTGTTATGAGGAACAAGTCCAAAAAGCAAGGCTCTAGCATGGTCTGGGGTCGGGTCCGGACCCTTTTTTAAAGGTCATTTCCTCTTTTGGGATGCAGCGAGATTTTAGAGCGACAGAAACTGGCTTTAAGGCGACGTCTTTACCACTTTTCGGTACCAGATTTGGTATTGTGGATGTGGATAGTGAAGCTTATTTTCATTTGACAAATCTGTTAAACAAAAGCCTATTTGAATAATGTCTGTGTAATATAGGTGAACGTTCTGATTGGTCCTCCTGCCTCTTAACTGGTTTCCACCATGACCCGTGTTCCAGCGGTTTGTTTTCCAGAAGAGCAGGGATCGAGTGTAGAGCCAAAATGTTCCTGCTCTAGTGCTATTAACGTTAAATTAAAACATTTTCTCCAATTATTTGTTCTGCAGAACAAACAGTCCGGGGTGTGAACTTTACGCCTCTCCAGGGCCAGACAGGAGGACGTTCGCACGGAGCCTGGCGATTCCTTAAGTTATGCAAATGTATTCATCTGCGAGAGTTCCTCAGCGAGCGTTTTAGATTCCTCTCATTTATGCAGCCTTTTTTTCTTTTCCTTTCCCTTTCTTTTTGCTGGAGATAAGCCGGAGAGGAACAAGGGAAGGAAATTCAGAAGATCGTGGAGCTCTTTGCCCTCTGTGTTAACGCGGCCTTGATTTTGTGAGCGAATTCAAATCAGAATACACCATCTCTTTCATAAAAGGCCGAAACAAAAAGTCGTAATGAAAGCGAACAAGGAGGGAGAATATGATGGAAATGACGCTGTTTGGCAGAATGACGGGAGAGAACCGAGTGTTTTAAGAGTGCATCATTCAGCTTATACGTTACACTTCGACATTAAAACTAAAGTTTTATTCTCACACCCCACACCCCACACCCACACCCCACACCCCACACCCACAACCTCGTTTATTACTTATACAAATCGATATAACCAGATATTATTGGTCAGCTAAATCATGAAATCCACCTGCTTTAAAATCATGTTTAAGTAAGATTTTCTAACTCCAACCCTAACCCCAAACTCTAACTCCTAACACTAACCCTAACTTCTAACCTTAACTCCTAACCCCAACCCAACCATAACTCCTAACCCCGGACTTAACTCCCAACCCTAACCCCAACCCTAACACTATCTCCTAACCCTAACCATAATACTAACTTCCAAACCCAACCCTAACTCCTAACCATAACCCTAACTCCTAACCATAACCATAACTCCAACCCTAACCCCAACCTTAACCCTAACTTCTCACCCTTAACCCTAACCCTTAACCCTTAGTCCTAACCCTTAACCCTATCTCTTAACCCTCACCATAAC
>JAUZSU010156600.1:0-14131 GCA_034780255.1 Parotocinclus maculicauda
TTGAGGAAAAAGATTAATTTAATACAATTTGGAATAAGGCTGTAACGTAACAAAATGTGGAAAAAGTGAAGCGCTGTATATACTTTTCGGATGCACTGTACATAACCTGGATGTGTGTTTGGGGTCATTGTACTATAGAAAAACAAATGATGGTACCACTAAGCACAAACCAGATGTGATGGCATGTCACTGTAGAATGCTATGATAGCCATGCAGGTTATGTGTGAATTGGATTTTGAAAATATCACCAAAAGTGTCACCAACAATCCACCCCCAATTGAGTATTTATTGTCATAATAAGGGTTTGAACATTACTTAAGTAGGGCTATTCACTGTATACCAACTGCAACTCTTCACAACACTACTGATGGTTTCAAACACATCATTCATTAATCACTTTTTATATACTGGCATTTTAAGTAGCTACTGTACTGTACAAGGGCGTTCAGTGTGTGCTGGTTTTGCTAGGTGTTTCATGCCAAATGTGTCAGCGTTTATCTTGATAGTTATGTCTGTTTGTATAGGCAAATCTAAATAAGGATGCAACGATGGTATTTTTCCTGTATATCTTTACCAGTGACTGTTTTGGTGTGTATTGGGAAAAGGTGTTTAAGCTTACTTCCCAGACGCTTCTAGAACTGACCATTATTACGACATCCTTTCCTTACAGCACTCAAGATTTTAATTTCCCACTTGGGGTCTGCTGAGACAGATTGTAGTGCATTTTAATCAATACCTGGAGAGTTACTGTGGGACACAGATGGCCTGTGCCGTGATGATTAGACTTCCTGTTGTGGTCTGTGAAGGTCAAGCATCTCATTGAATGTGCTATGACATACGATAGAATTAAATGAATGTAGCAGTGGGGTTGGACATGGAAGCATTTGTCTTTGGTGCAAAACCTTTCAATATCTCTTCAAGGTCACTACAGGCATTTTTGGTAAAAACAGAAGTGAGCATAATTGTTTATTATTTATAATACAATATTTTGAAAATGATGTGCTCTTTCACTAGTATGACTGAATGTAACCTTTGTACAGAATCTTGACCTAACCTTTAATATAAATCTCTTAAGAATAAAAGAGCTGAGAAGGGAGGTGTGGATCTTTGACACATTTTTTAGCAGAAACTCTACTCTATTTTTAATTCATGAATCAGTCAGAAGTTGGCCATCATAAAATCGCGAGTGCCTGTATTTTCTCTATCGGTCCATCTTGGCCGTCAAGTGGATGTGATGATGTTGTGTAATGTGTTCTTTTGGCAGATGGGGGGCGTAATGCCCGTAAACAGCAACACAGTGGGGCTTCTAGTCAGCCTGTGTCATGGAACACTTTGTGTGACATCTTTTTCTTTTATCCCACTTACACTGACCCTGTCATAGAACTGTGTGAGCAATATTCTTCACCTTATTCTTAGTGTTAGGTTTAAGTAACGTTAGACTGAAAATTCAGCTGCCAATTGTGCCCCTTGTTGGTATCTTTTTTGCTGAATTGTTTGAGGGGGAAAAATAGCCGAAATATTGCCATACGTTTTGATTTCCAGGAAAGAGTCAGTCCACTTAGTCTAAGGGTAGAACTTTTCCAGCAATTAACAAACTAAATTAGTCTATTAGTACAAAAGAGCTTTGTTCATCATGCATCTCAAACAGGGAAGTACAAGACGAACATCATGATTTCTCCTCACATTTGCAGGAGAGTCGAGTGGTGAATGACAGAAAATCGACATCCCGCCATGGCCCAGAAGAGGGGGACGATAGCCGGCCCTATGGCAAAAGTCCCCCTCATCGGACAGGTTCTGGTCGGATGACCAGGGGAGTGGGCATATATGGGCGTGGGGGAGGCCATCGTGAAGAAAGAAGAGAATCACATGAAGGGGACAGGGAAGAAGGCCCACCTCGCAGCGACCATTCTCGTGGCCGACGTGGAGGAAGAGGGGCAGTTCTGCAGGGTGGCGCCAACTTGGACAGAAAATCCAAGGTTTATTATCGGTTTATTCTAGCAGTACACTTTAAACAGGTTAAATTGCAACATTATTTGGTTTTACGGATTGTTTGAACGTCAGTGGAGTGGGTTGCATTTGCTTAGGAATGGGAGGAGAAGAGGAGGCAGAACATAGAGAAGATGAATGAGGAGATGGAGAAGATTGCTGAGTATGAAAGAGGTCAACGGGTATGTATTTAAAAGTTCTTAGTTAATTTGCTCCATTTTAGCTAAAATGTTAGCACAGGTGGGTAAATATTTCCGCTGCCTTCTTAAGGTTGATGGAGAGAAGAATCCCATACGTAACTTCTTGGATGACCCACGACGCAGTGGGCCAATTTCTGATATGGATCGTAAGGAGGGCAGCCGCAGACATGTACGCAACTGGGGAGGACTGGACTTTGATAACGTGAAGACTGGTGCTGATTCAGAGAAAGAGTGGACGGTGAGGGATACATTATTACTGCACAAACTCTCTTCATATTTATACTTAATCCAGTTCATGGTTGTGAGGAGCTTTGGCTCAACCTGCAGGGTACCAATCATTTGTAGGGCATATGCAGACTGGGAGTCTAACAGAGGATCCTTCTTGCTTTGAGGCAAAAGCTCTTGCCTTGTACCACCGTGCCACCCACAGAATAAAGTTTACTGTTAAACCAGCTAGTTTATAGTACACTTTAGCAGTCTAGGACTTTTAATTATTACCCTCTACAGTCTTGCCCTAGCACCACTGCCTCACAGCAAGAAGGTCCTGTGTTCAATACCAGAGTGAAGTGGCCTGGGTTCTTTCTGTGTGGAGTCTGCTTATCTTTCCTGTGTCTGTGTGGGTTTACTCTGGGTTCCTCCCACAGTCCAAGAACATGCCTTTTAAGTTAATTGATTACATTGCATTGGCTCAAGTGTACATATATGACTATTCTTGAAATAACCTTGTGTGTGGATGAAATGGCCACTGATGCTGATAGCTACATAAAATAGTACAAACAAACAAACAAACACACACCCCCTGTCTCTCACTCTTTCTCCTCCTTATAGAATAGGAGGCCTGCGGGTAAAAGCTCAGTTGATATGACGCTGTCAATGACTGGTCGTGAGAGAGCAGAGTACCTCCGCTGGAAGAAGGAGCGCGAGCAGATAGATGAGGAGAGACTGGCCCGTCATCGCAGTGCCACTGGTCAATGGAGACGGGAGTGGGATGCCCAGAAAACAGAGAAAATGTGAGAGTTATACATAAATTAATAAAGCTGTTCCTTCAACTGAACTGACAACTGTATTGTAAAAGTTTAATTCTTGTTGCACGTTAATATTATATAGCATTATATAAGGTTCACAGATTTAAATAAAATGTTGTAGACCCTTAAGCATTTTACCTTCTTTCAGTATTTGAGTCTGACATGTTGTCAGAGTGGTTGGTAGGCTTGAAAGAACATGACAAAGTAACACATGTTGACAGGGAGAGAACAGCTAAAAAAATCTATCCTGTTGTTTTCACAGGTTCAATGAGGACACCTCCATGGCCGGAGAAGGCACAGCAGAACCAAGCAGCAAAAGAGGCAAGTCTCTGTTACACCCAGACATACTCTGAGACTATTAATGTGAGAATTAAACAGTTAAAAGTAAGCCATTTAAACTGTACAGGTAGTCACTGATTTATGAGATACAGTCTGACAAACCATCGTAAGGTTAATATTTTTTTTGTGAAAGAGTTTAAAATATGCAGTGTATATCATACATATAATGTCATATTGTAGTACACCTAAAGCTGGTTTATAATACTTGCAATAAACACCTATTGGGCAAATGATGAACATAAAGTTTATTTTATAATAAAGTATTTAATTTCTCATGTATATTATTGAATAATGTATTAAAAGGCAAAAACAATAATGATTATTGTCACTACCATGGCTCTTACTCACTACATTTTCCACTGCTCATCACTTCTGCCACATCTCCAACCCACACCATGTAAGGTTTAGCAAGGCAGGGCGCAGCAGAGTATTATATTACATATTGCTTGACGTAGGAAATTCAGAGTAGGGTTTCTGCTGAAAATACATATTTTTAAATATTATCGGGTTCTCATGGTGAAGTCGAAATATAAATTAGGCCATCATAAAATGGGGAGTACCTGTATTTTCTCCATTGGTCCATCTTGGCCATGAAGTGGCTGTGATGATGTTCTTTGATGTGTTCTTTTGGCAGATAGGGGGCATAATGCCCGTAAACAGCAACGTGGGGCTTCAGGTCAGCCTGTGGCATGGGACACACTGTGTGACATCTTTTTTCTTTTACCCCACTTACACTGACCCTGTCATAGAACTGTGTCTAACTAACAATATTCTAACCTATATTAACCTTATTGTTAAAGTCTTAGGTTTGAGTGGCTTGTTCAGTATCTTGTTAATTTGAAACGTTTTTGTTCTGTGTTTAAGTGGTTACATTTGGGGTGGTCATTTTCTTTTCTTAATGACTAGTCAACTACTATCTTGTGGAAGCACTACACAGTGTAACAGCATTCAACTGATGTGGTCTAGTGCTTATGGTATTAACGTGATGAAAAGCTATTTATTTATGGCTGCAATAAACTGTATTATATTATTATTATATTCAATATGCGCACTTGGATTATCTGTGTTATCTACTCATTACATTTATATTCAGGTCTAATTGCGATAAATTCCCACATACTGTCATTAACAAATTACATGCTAGATTTGGGTTTAAAAATAGCTGAAATAAAATAATTCAGGACAATTTTTTTCAAAACGTTGTGCTTCCTATCACAAAGTGAAACTGGTAGACTGTGTCTATCTCACCACAGTTTTAGATTTACTGTATCATGTTGGAGAAACATTAAAATTAGTGCATATATACTACAGTATATCTGAGCTACATTCTTAGTAGCAGTGCTAGTAATTTTAAATCACCACAGATTGTCGTCACGTCTATTGTGCATTCCTTTCATGTAACACTGTGTAGTCAGTGTTAAGGGTCATTCTTTATTGAAAGTTGGACCTGCCATTGTATAACAGGACAGCTTTCAGACATAAAAACACCAATGCTGGGGATCATGGTCATGGATGATGACCAGAGCCATGAACATGACAGTGCAGAAACAGAGGTTGTAAACCTGCGTAATGAAGTTTCTCAAATGTGCTGTCGTGAGTCACAGCCATGGTTCCTGGTGACAGCAAACTCCTTTCTTTTAAAATAATACAAATGACCTTTGCTGTTCCTTTTGACAAATAGACAAATCGTCCCTGAGTAGGTAATTTTGGCTGTGTTATCAGAAGAGGATAACCAGACAAAAGTTCTGGATTAGTATCATTTTCCACATCTGGTTCATTTTGTGTTTTCATCTTCATCTGCCTCATCTAGTGTAATGTCTCTGGTGGTTTCTGTGCTGGCATCATGTTACACTGGTCCTGTGACTGCAGGCAATTTTTGTTAATCAATAGATGTCTTCTTCGTAGTAGAAAAGCCAGATACATGTGTATCTGAGACAGAAGTGGTCATCACGTGATCCCTCACAACATATCATTTGAATTGCAAATGGAATTCACTTGCGAGTACCTCTGAGCCAAGCTCTTAGGTTGACTGCACATATTATCAACAAATGTGAGGTGTTCTGTGTTTGTTTTGGTCACCAGTTTTACGTCCAAAGTACAGCTCATGGGTTTTCTTAAGTGCAGCCATAGTGCGTCATTGAGCTTTAAGCGTATAATAACCACAAATGCAACGTAATGTATCACAGCTCTTGCGAAATTGACAGTACATTTCTGCAGTATTAAATATTCTATTTTTCTTATTGGTAAGTATTAAGTATTAACATGCATCCAGCATCTAACCTGCCTAAGCATGCCTAGGACAACATTTGTCCAAGACAACATATTCACAGCATCTACATCCATGTCCAAGTTGATTCCCGTGATCAGCAGTCCAAAAATCCATTAAATACACACATGTTCAGGAAGCAAAATCTTTGATGGCAAGTGACAACCTGCAAAAACGGCTATTAATACATAAAAGTAACAACAGCAACTACTGAAATATTAGAAACGCCTTAAACGGGATGAAATAACGAAGTAGTTGATAAGTCTGACAAACTAAGTGACTAGTCTGACCTAACCCTCACTTAAAACTTAGCATTACTCTGTATGTACCTCAAGTCAAGGCCACATTTGCATGATTTGTTTTCCCATTTTTTACCATACTGAAAACTGATAAATGTGAAGAGCAGTTCATTATAATAACTGGAGGGCCATCTGTTACTGCTCTCCTGGACTGTTGTATAATTGCCTTTCAGGATGTTGCACTGCATAATCATTTGTCTCCTCTCTTCCAGAGGACAGTAGAAGGCCTCCTAAGGCACCCACGTTTGGAGATTTTCTGGGTCAGAATAAACCCCGGGAGGCGGGTCGTGGAAGAGGAAAAGGTCGAGGTCAAGGAAAGAGCTACAGGTATTGTTTGATCCACTGATGAGAGCAATCATAAATAATGTTTGACCATGATTATGCAGTTAACAGTTTATAAGTGTTTGATGTGAAGTACTGCTTAATTTATTCAACTTTTACTGTCTGTTGCTTGAAGTGTTGTTCATAAACAAATTATTGTTAATGCTGGCGATGATGATAGAAAATATAATGCAATATAAATACACTTTTTGTATCAAAGTGACATGTAGCTGTTTGGACATTAACATCTATTGCTCTACCAGTCACGTGAATTCCTATTTAGTAGTGATGCACAGTTTCAGTGATCAAGGAGATGTGCTTTGATTCCAGTGTTTTTGGGATAAGCTCCCTTTTTTGCCTTTACTGCCATCTTCACTTTTGGGAAAATTTTAGCAAAAGTGTCATGTCATGATGTTTTTGTGAATTTGTTAGTCTCTAGTTTTCCACATGTAATCACTAATGAATTGAGTTTCTTATAAGCATGCATGATAACCGGTGGGAATCAGAGAAAGAGGAGGAAAAGGGGATAAAGGAAGAGCAGGAAAAAGAGAAGAAAAAGAAAGAGGAGAAGCCCAGTGCTCCAGCAGAGAAGGTGTGTTTTTCCTGACATTTGCCGATGTGATAATTCATCCTTGTAAGATGCTTCATTTGAGCTAAACATTACTGAGTGCATTTCCTGTCCCTGGTGTTGCAGCAGGCTATTGTTGCTGCCAAGAAACCAGCCCATGATGGTACTACTGAGGATGAGGATGAGTGGGAGGATGCTAGTGATGAGGAGGTGGAAGAGTTTGAGACTGAAGAACAAAGTTCTACATCTAAAGAAGAAAAGAAGAAGAAAAGCTCTAGTCCACTTGGTCCTTCTACTCTTAGTCCAAAGGAAAAGCGAACACCCAGGCCCAAAGTGCAAATCCCTTCTTCCCCGCAGGATTCTCTAACTACTCCAGAGGGCACAAAGCAGCTCAGCCCCTTCACCCCTCTGGATGGTCACCATCCTGTCTCAGACTGGGGAGAGGAAATGGAGATGCTCTCACCTAAAAGCAGTATGGGTGAGAGCCCCCTTAAGTTCAGCAGTAATGACAGCAGTCCAGCTCAGACCAAGAGTCGAGGGGAGGAGTGCACTGATGATGCTACAAAATCACCTGAGCTGGTGGATAAACAGCATGTCACACAGCCTGGTAGGGTTACATCACTGTAGTGTGTTAGCCACTTAGCATTTCATCATAATGACTATGGTTTTCTTTTATTGTTTAAAAATTAAAAGATTTTAATTAATTCCGATCAAATATTTCCAAATAAACTCTTTATATGTACGCTTACATTAATCTAAATGTCCATATACATGAACATTACTTATAATGCAAACTGATTTTATGTGCATTTGAGAATTTGAATGCTTATGTCAAGCCTCAGAGTATTACAAATGAATTTAGAGACTACATAATTTCTTTTTAGTTACAGAATGTAAATAAAATGTACACAATGAATCAGATTGCTCTTGAACAATTTAAGGGTTTTTTTTATCCATTATTTGAAATGTAGCTTGATAAATATCTGACATTAAATAGCTATAGTATATACAGGATGAGTCAAGTCACAGGACAAGTCGCGTGTTGCCTCGTGGACTTTTTGCAAAGGTTGTTGAAGTTTCTTTGTCGGTAGCGGTCCTTGGGAATGACCACTATGTGGCTTGTTGTCCACAGTCCCAGTTTCCTGGAATATGGCTACGAGAGACACGACAGTGCTGTGTGAAATGGGTGGTCTTTTTGGGTGTTGGTTGTTGAAGTCTGCGGTTATGATACGGCAGCTGCTTTCCCTTGACATCAGAAGCATTAATTCCTTCTTCAGTTACCAGTGATGAGTGATTAATTTTGCACCACAAGAGATATTACAAATCTGCAGCAATCGATTTCTGGAACAATTCTGGTTTTGATATGCTACATGCCCACCTTCCCATTAGGAAAAACTTGCCCTTAATCTAATATGGCAGCTTTCAAGATGGCGGCCATGTCTGGAGCTAAAAGATTACTTGCTGGGGTGTCCTGTGTCTTTTGACTCACCCTATAGTTTGATCAGTGTAATATGGCATCAAATAATTATAGTACAGAGTTTTTTACATGTACACTCACTTTTAGCATCAGAATGGGGAATAAAGACGGGCTAGTCTGTGTATTTAAGAAACTGCTAATCTCTGTGGGATTTTCATGCACAGAGAATGGGTGAAGAAAGTGTAATACCTGGTGATTGGTAATACCCTGGGCAAAAATGCCTTGATGATAGAGGTCAGAGGAGAACAGACAGACTGGTTTGAATAAATAACCACTGGTTAACTTGAGGTTTGCAGAAGATCATCTCTGAATTCACAACATATTGATCCTTGAAGCAGATGGGCCACAGCAACAGAAGACCACATTGGGTTCTACTCTATGTCCAGCTAAGAACAGGCAACTAAATCTATAATTCCCACAGGCTCACCAAATTTTGAGAGTAGAAGATAGCAAAAACATTGCCTGGTCTGTTGAGTCTAGAATTCTGCTACAGTATTGGGATGGTAGAGTCAACCACTATGAAAGCATCAATAAATCCTGCCTTGTGCTAATGTATAAGTGCTGCTGCTGGTGTTGATGTAATTGTGTGGGGGATATTTTTGACCACTTCTTCTTGACCAAATAAGCATCAGTTATGTAACACGGCCTGTCTGAGTATTGTAGCTTACCATGTCTTTCTTTATGACCACCGTGTACATTCTTCTGATGACTACTTCCACAAAGCTTAAATAATATCAAACTGATTTCTTGAATGCGACAAGAAGTACACTGTAAATAGTCATTAGTCACCATGTCTCAAGCGAAGAGAGCATCTTTGGGTTGTGGATGCTCAGAATTCCCATCAAGGATGCAGCAGACAACTGCCTCAACTACGTAATGCTATCATGTCAATATGGCCTAAAACCCCTAAGAAATGTTTCTAGCACCTTGTTGAATATACGTTACACATAATTAAGGCAGTTCTTATGGCAAAAGATTCTAGCAAGGTGTACTTAATATAGTGGCCAGTGAATGTAGACCATGTGTAATAAAATTTTGAATAGTGTACTGCGGTGTTGTTTATTCTCATAATTTAAGTGCATACATTAGAGATGGGCATTCTTATTTGAATATCAATTTATAAAAAGACATCCTAGTTCTTTAATCTGGTATATGATTACAGAATATGCAATTATATATATATATATATATAATTTTCCTTAATCACAGAAGAGCAGCATAAAATAAAATCTTAGTCTTTCTAAGTCTGTATGCAAAAAGCTAAAAGTCAAATCTTGAAGTGGTGTTCCATACGATGAGATTTACAACAAGGAAATAAGCAGTGGTGGTTATGTGAAATAAATGGAAACATGATAAAAACAAAAAAATCAATTAAAAAAAAACTTTACACTACAGCAATTATATACTGTATAGTATATATTATACATAATTTGTGATATTTTCATTTTTTGCCCAGAGTCATAGAGTAGTCTGTATACATCCAAGAGTATGCTCTATATGGCCAAAAGGTTGTGGACAACACTTGTAAATAGTTATTTGTTATTTCAGTTACACTTGCATGAAGCACACTAGAATCCTCCATAGAAAAACAGTTATCAGTATGACATTTCAATAGGTTCCCACCTCCTCAAGAAGTCAGTGCAACAGTGTTTTGTCCTGCCCTCCTTCAAGAAGGTCCTTAAAGGAATGGCAACTTTTATAGATAACTTGACAGACTTGCACTGACCTTTAACTTTAACTCCATCAGACGCTACTGAACTTAATTGAAATGGCAACTGTGAGTCAGGTCTTGTTGTGTAACATCAATGGCTGACCTCAGTATGATGATCCGCATGAGAAACTATGGTCTATATAGTATACAATATTTTAAACGTGTGTGGCAAATGACTCCTAAGCAGGACCCATTTTACAGCCTGTGCAGTGCACTGTATGCTTAATACAATGTCAGAACCATTCTTACCTTGTACATCAAGAACAAAATAGCAACAAGAACCAAGTATTTCTGAAGTCATTGAGACCTGACTGTGTGTACATGGTGTTGCACTGTTGCATGGTTCACCGACTGAGGTGAAGGTGCCCCTCATTGTCTGTTATGTCAAATCCTCTCACAATTCCAATCTTCTATTAGGATCCCTAATTACAACTGCAAAAGAAAAACAGACAAGAAATATTTACCAATATTTCACAAACACACTATAACGTTTCCTGTTTCTGACAAAGCTGAAACCTCATATATAACGGACATGTAGAGATAATACAGAATACCAACTCCAAGGTATTTAGATGGATAGATAGATATTCTTTATCCTACTATAATGTAAGATAATGTAACTGAATACGTACAATTAGCAGTACCATTGTATTACCATTGTACATTTTATTAGTTTCATAAACCAAACAGATGCCCTCTGTACGCTGCTTTCAAATATTATTATTTTTAGTTATGGGATATTTCATTTTGGGAGCAATATAGTTCTACAATTACAGACTGTTGTCCATTTGTTTCTATGTAGACTTTGTTAATCCCCTAATAGCACCAGTAATTAAGCTGTGTTCAAGCTGTTTATGAACAGTTTTCCTGCCTGTCTTTGTGGCTCATGCTCAATAGTAATAATTTTGTGTTGTTGGTCTATCATCAGTAAGGATAAACATTTTTGAATACACAGCCATGGTCTGCATGTGGAACTTCCAATGTAAACTATTGGCCAATACATGATGTGGACTTGGAGAATCTAGTATATCAACAGTTTATGCATTACAATTATGTTGTTTTAAACTGTACTTTCCACATTTTCACTTGGGTTGTAAGGGGGTACACAGTCCCAGAGATCCCCAGTTTGATGTTGACCTCACCCTGTGTGGACTTTGCATGTCCTCCCTGGGTGAGTGCGAGTTTACTCTGGTTTCCTTCCCCATTCCAAAGGCATGCATTAGATTTGTTGGCCAGTCTAAATTGCCCCAGTTTGAATGAGTCTGATTATTATTGATGTAACCTTGCTCATGTGGTGAATAGTCATTGATGCTGATGCGACATTAAATATGAATACACGAAATGTGAATTGGATGTATTTGCTTTATCAGCTAAATGCTTTTGGTGACAGTTATTTGTAAAGAAAAGTAAGACACAGTGCGTTTAATTTGCTTTTATTATCAGAATCGAGTGACATTTTGATCCAGGAGAAATCAGAATCATCTCAGCCTGCTGACTCCAGCTTTAGCAGCACAGAACCTACAGGTGCTGTACAGGGTTCAAGCATGCAGAATGGTAAATACAAAACTCTTCTGTATATATATACTGTACAACTTGTTTATACTGTATGTAAATGAGCATGCTGTCAATGTTCTCGTGTCAAGTGTTTTACTGTAACTAGGGCTTTCAATATTAATAGCATGTTAATGTGATCATTTTTAATGATAATCCCTCTCTGATTTATTCTGTGAAAAACTTGTGGTTATTTGCTGCGTCTGAAACGGTTCATATAGAGCAGAAGTCTCCAACATTTTTGTACCAGGGATCAGTTTCATGTATGAAAATATTGTCAGGAGCACAATGCATCCATTTCATCCAAAAAAGACCTGGAATACTGATTAATTTGATTACAGTATATGTTTACACAGTGTGATGGTCCATCCTAGATGCCTCCAAGACCAGACATGTCTATGACATTTCTGCACACTGTTAACATGGGGGATTTTTTATATGTTGCTTCTTTAAAGTATCATTTTTAATGTAACTATGCTGTAGTGCTTGACAAAGGTTACCAAAGTAATTCCTTGTCCCTGTGGTTATATTGAGGAATGATCAGTCTTAATACAGTGGTGTCTGCGTGATCAGAGATTACTGGTCTTCAGTCGCACAGTTCCTCTAGATTTCTTGAATTGTTTAAATATACATATTTTTCAAATTAAAATAGTCCATAATGAAATATCCCCTTAGTTTTGTGATCAGTGTATATTATGCACCGCAAGAGAATAAATACGAAAATGATTATTAAAAGTATTATTTATGGATTATTGAAAGTAATTTATGGGTTCTGTTAAAACTTACCTTGTTCTCATATAACAGTACCACATTATTTTAATTGAAAAGCTTTTCTTTAGGAGAAATCAAACATTTTTAATTACATTTAACATAATTTAATTACTTAAATAATCTGGCAACCATTTTAATAAATCATGACATGATCCAAAAACAATTCATAAAATGAATTTGCTTTTTTAATCTTGACATATAACAGGTTTCCCCAGTGTTTCTTAATGTATTGCAAGGCAATGGAACTGTTACTACTTCAGCATAAGAAGCTACACTTTAGTAGAGTACAATAAGAGTATAAATAGCTGATGTTGATCATACTGCTACAGTTTATGTTGCACAATGATGTATAAACCACTTGCATAGATGTGTAGTCCTTCTGCACATACAGTCATGTTTGAATGTGTCTGATTAGAACTGATGTAATCATGCTTATATGGTGAAGAGTTATCGATGCTGATGCGATTTTAAATAACAATAGATGAAACGTGAATTGGATTTATTTGCTTATCATTTAATTTGCTTTTAGTATCAGAATCGAGTGGCCCTTTGATCCAGGAGAAATCAGAATTATCTCAGCCTGCTGACTCCACCTCTAGCAGCACAGAACCTACAGAGGATCCAGGTGCTGTACAGGGTTTAAGCATGAAGAATGGTAAATACAAAACTCTCCTGTATTTATACTGTACAACCTGTTTAAAGGTATTGTACTGGCTTACACTGTATGTAAATGAGCAGGTGCCAATGTTCTCACATGCACTATTTTAAATGTTTTAACTATGGCTTTTAATGTTTGTTTTTTTGTTTTTTTAAACAAAATCTTATTAGATTTTCTCAAACGTGAACATACTATAAACCTTTATAACATTAATTAAATTCAAGCAGTAGCATAAACAATAACATAAATAGCCATATTTACTCAAAATATAGACAAACAAATGATATAATTTGCATATTTTACATACAACAGTAAAAAAATGAGATGTCTGAATATTTTATCTTTACAAAGATTCCACCAAAAGATTCTATACTTTTTCAAATTTGTCTGTCCTTCCTCGCTTTTCCAATACAATATACAGTGCCATCTCTTTCAGAAAAAAAAATTATTTTGAAGGTATATCTGTTTTGTTTCGGTACAATGCGATCATCCTTGTCATTTGTTAATGCAACTCTAATTTGCTTTTAGTGTCAGAATCGAGTGGCCCCTTGATCCAGGAGAAATCAGAATTATCTCAGCCTGCTGACTCCACCTCTAGCAGCACAGAACCTACAGAGGATCCAAGTGCTGTACAGGGTTCAAGCATGCAGAATGGTAAATACAAAACTCTTCTGTATATATACTGTACAACCTGTTTGAAGTATCACATTATTTTAATTGAAAAGCTTTTCTTTAGGAGAAATCAAACATTTTTAGTCATCACATTTAACATAATTTAATGACTTGAATAATCTGGCAACCATTTTAATACATGATCAAAAAACATTTCATAAAATGAATTTGCTTTTTTAATCTTGACATATAACAGGTTTCCCCAGTGTCTCTTAATGTATTGCAAGGCAATGGAACTGTTACTACTTCAGCATAAGAAGCTACACTTTAGTAGAGTACAATAAGAG
>JAUZSU010156611.1:0-14131 GCA_034780255.1 Parotocinclus maculicauda
TCTGAATCATTTGATGATAATATGGACCGTAGATTATGAAATTCCTAAATTCATTGCAATTGCACAATAAGAAACGTTATTATTGAAACTGTTGAACTTTTCTTTCATGCAGTTATTCACAAAGTGGTGAACCTCGCTCCTTCATTGTTTGTGAATGACTGAGCCTTTTGGGGATGCTCCCTTTATACCCAATCACAACTGCAGAATGTTCCAAACAGGCATTTTTTGAGCATAACTTAACTTTCCCAGTCTTTGTTATTGTCCCAATGGACCGTGTTGCAGGCATCAAATTCCAAATGATTGAATATTTGCAAAAAACAATAAAGTTTATCCGTTTGAACATTAAATATCTTGTCTTTGTAGTGTATGAAATTGAATATGGGTTGGAAAGGATTAGCAAATCATAATACGACATCCCAACTTCATTGGAATTGTGGTTGTAGAATCTGTCTGGGTTCTTGTCCGCCAAGTTTGTCTAGGTATTAGATAGAGGTCTACATGCTCTGTGCCAGGATTAGTAACAGCACTAAAAACACCATGCACAGCACCTCACACCACTGACAGGCCAGGTCAGCATGCTGCAAATGTGTCACATGATCAAATTATGTCATTTCATATCACAGCAGAGAAACATTTAAAGGACAACTCTGCTGTGTGGTAGACGGATCTTAGTCATGAAAAAGATTTGTTTATTTGTTTGTATCTGTGTTTTATGCCATGTCCACTCTCACAGCAGAAGGGGTTATGTAGAACCCAACCAGTTTAACTGTAACAAGGCATTTTTGTTTTGCACAATATTTATTTTATTACATATAAAATATTATTATTGATGTGAGTTTGGTCCTGTTATACTTGTGAATGTAAGGATTGTTCCTGCTTTTTTTTTTATAAAAAATGTCCCATTGTAGTTCCTATAGTTACAGTCTCTCATGCTGATGCAGTAGTTATTCAATGAGCAGGTGCTTGATCATGACAGTGGTTACGCATTATTCACATAATGTGCGGATTTTACCCTTTATTTTATTTACTGTAATTTAGCTAACGTCCTTCTCCTTGTCTTACAATCCAAGTAATTGTGGGTTATGAGCCTAGTACAAAGACCCAACAGTGGCAGCTTGACAGAGGTGGGATTTGAACCCTGGACCTTATCTAGAGAACACTACTTGATCCCAATGGTTTTATAGATATGTTGTTGGACACTTATCATGGGGCATATGTCATGCAACTTTGTCAGTTTGTTTATTCCACTCAGTCTGCCTCTTGTTCTTCACACAGAAAGTTACTGCTGGTTTTGAATCGCTCATAGGAATATTACAGTTGGCCACCATGGAAAAGACGTTACAGTGGAACCTCAGAATTTAAACTTAATTGGTTCCAAAAAGCTGTTAGAATTTGTTCAAAGTCAAATTATATTTCTGAATAAAATGTAATGTAAATAATATTATCTGAAGATAATCCCCAAATGATTGTTTTTATGCATTTATTTGTATGTAATTAGTAAATAAAAGCATGAATATAGCAAAGCGATGTAATACAAGAATAATAATTAATAAATACATTAAATAATTGAAAATAAAGTCATTGAGACAAGGAATTATTACAGTCTTAACACTGGGACAGATGAAGCCTGACTGAGTGGTGGAGTAGCTAATATTGCACCCACAAACTGATAATATATGTATACACAATATAAAAACATACTATAATATGCCTTTGCCTAACTTTCACTACTTCTTGGTTAATGGCTGTTGGTATACAATATTGGTCCATTATCGCCATCCGACTGGACTGGAGTGGATTACATAACTTTTTATATAGGGTGCCCATGTTTGAAGCTGGAATTTTTGTTTGGATTTGAAGGTAAATTTGAAATGGAGCAGACCAGTACCTAGTTTTAGGTGACATTCACCTTGCTCTCCTGTCTGGTGGTGATCTTGGATAATGGTCTAATGACATTTCGAATGAAATTTCTAGCTTGAACTGGCCAATCGTTAATGGCAGTGGTTACCCCTTGATTTGTACAAACCTCTGGGGACAGAGTTATCATACAGGGCTGTTTTCCATTAGTCAGGTATAGGCTCAGCAACATTATGTGGAAATAGGTCAGTCGGGTGGCTGAATGTACCGAATGTCCAAGTTATACCATGAATGGATTTTTACATCCATAATGGCACAGCCATATTTCAGGATGACAAAGCAAAGACTGGTTGGGCTGAATTGTCACACAAGGTGATCACCATAGAATCCTGACCTCAACCTCACTGAAACTTTTGGTATGTGCTGAAGAAAACTTTCTGGGTGAAGTGGTTTGACTCACCGGATCTCAGCAAAAATTAATGCAACTTGGACAGAGTTATGTAAATGTTGCGATGTTGTGTAAAATTGTTGAAAACAATGCCATGGCAAAAGGTATACCAAAATGAAAGCTAAATGCTGTCAGGTTAAATATTAGTGTGTGTGTGTGATTTTTTTTGGCCTGACAGTGTATGACTCAGAAAACGTGAAGCTTAATAAACATATTATTTTCCAGACTTTGAAATTAGTACAAAAATTAGCAATAAAAACCCGTTGGTATCATCACAACATACTACAAATGCTGCGTCCACACATTTTCATTTTCCATACAAATAACCAACACTGATATAATTCAATATCTTTGTAGTAAATGAGCCAATGTTCTGCAAGCAACATCACAGGTGTAATTTTGATGTTTCATTTTGTTCCATGCTCCAGGGTTTCTTCTGAGTCAAGCCAGGGAACATTACAAATACACAAAACATGATATACAACCAGTTCAAACAATATGTTAAATCCAACCTGCATTCACCAGTGGTTATCGTTGGCTAAATGCTTCCATACAACACGTCATTAAATGACTTATCCAGGTTTCTGAGGCAGAACACATAAACCAGACCGAAGCCCTGTTTCATACTGACTCATGAATAATGCACTATTCAGTATAAGAAGTAGATGCTACCACAGATCTGATTACAAACACAATCCGAGGAGCGGCTGATGGAGAAGATGTGCAAGAATTCCTAGGGCTTTATACACAAAAACAAAATGAACCGCCTTCATTTTACATCACTTTATATCACATATTTTAAAGAAAGGGTCACTCCTAGACAGTCAGCATACTGTTTATACTGTTCATACATGGCACAGTGTTACAAACCAGGCTTATATCGCCACATCACAAAAACCTGAGCATGTCAGAGTGCACTGATGTCACCTCTGCTGCTTTTGTGCCACATTCTGCCCCTGATTATACAAGTTCACCCTTTAGATTTCAGAGCCTAGTTGTATAAGGCATGTGTGTGTGTTCTTTATGATTACTACAAAATATACTGCTAAAGTACACTGCACCATGATGTGATGAAAACTGTGGGACTGTGGTAGCATGGCAGTTAAGTTACTGGAACATGTACCAGAATGTCCATGGTTTAAATTCCACCCTGCCAAACTACCAATGCCTGGTCCTTGAGCAAAACCATTAATTGCTTGAAAGTCTGTATCAGTCATAAATCGCTCAGAGTATGATATCTGCTAAATGATTAAATAAAAATGTAAATGCATGATCTTTCATTACACAATAAGGACCAAACATCTGAGCTACATTCTGAAAATGTTCTGAATTACACATTCTGGAACTTTGTGGATACACAACCTGTTGGAACAATAGCCCAAAACACACCTCAGCTTCTGCAATATGTACATGTAAACCTAAGAGCATCAAGGAGTGCCTGTCATGGACTTTCCAGACAACAGACAACTGACCTAAACCAAATCAATAGTTTATGAGACACTAGAAGACAGAATTCCAAAACAGTAACATGACAAAATACTTATTATAACGTGAAATATTGTCAAATCATGTTGGGATCATCAGGTTGGAATTTGCACTTGTGGAGTCTCTGCCACTTCCTGTGCACACTGCCATTACAGCAAAGTCTCAAGTTGTAGTCATTTTAAAAAGATGTATAGGGTATGGGTAGCCTTTTTAAAATATTTTCCAAGTCTTCTAGTACATGGTGGTTAGCATAAGAGTAATACAACAGCAAACAGGGGAGTCATCTCTAGAGCTGCATCAGGATTTCACATCAGCAGTGCCCAGCTGGCATTTCACATATATGCCAACCTCCTCAGTCAGGTGTGCTAAATGTTATCTGCCTGGTGGTGAAATGTCTTTGCTGCAAAAAAATTGTTATTAAAAAACTGTATACAAGAGCCCCCGCCCCCCCCTTTTTCCCCTCAAAATGCCGCAGTCCTCAAACCCCGAACATTCTGGCTGCACCTGGACTGACGCATGCGCATTGCCCTCCACCTGGAAGACACGAGTCGGCTGCATTGCCATTGTTACATGGGCGTGTTTCCATCACAGACAACGCTGCTGTTATGAAATATGACTCCAATATGGTAGCCAAATATTATCACAATAATCGTGTAAATGCTAGGACATATGCCAACGAGAATAACATTTTATTTTTAAACGCAAGTCTTTAACGTAATAGTTTTTGTTAAGGCAACGCCCCTGAGAGGATGTAACGCGGCAACAGCACAGCCACCGGATTTTCTTTCAGGAACCACCAAATGTGACTGATTAACTGCACTGCTTACTACAATTAGGGGATATCTCATTATGGGAGATTTCTTTGTGAAGTATCTCCTATTTTTGTGCGCATATAAGGGAATATTTCAAAATCAAACATCCCATTAAAATATCCCCTAATTTTTGTGAGCAGTGTAGTCGAGAAAGCTAACTGAAATAACACAAATACACTGCACGTGTAATCAGAGTGTGTTAATCACTGTACAACATTAGCACAAAACTAAAACTTTCTTACTTATCGAAGGCTGCTTTGGAGAAACGCATACCACGTATTCTAGCACAATCCAGTTAATAGCACTACCGTACCATGTAGTATGCTTTAAACTGAATAATCTAAACCTAAGTACAATGTGCTAGATTATCCAAAAATAAAAATCATCCCCCAAGTAGCCGCATATTTTACAAGCAGCCTATTAAGTGTATACTAAACCAGTCACGTTGGTACAGCAAGTCAGCATGTTGTGCTTTAACAAAAGAGACCCGTAGAGTTTCACTCACCTCTCGCTAACAGGAGAGAAAATATAGCCAAAACTGGCCAGGCTGAAAAGCTTCTCATGTTACCGCGGTGATGTGGCTTATACTCAGTGTAAGTGTGCTGAAAGGTTATTCTTTATAAGGCCTGATTAACGGATCAGACAGAGAACCAGTGCAAACCGCTGCACAGAAGCTCCGCCGCAGTGTGAGCCAGACAGCGAACGAGACACGGCGAGATTCCCATGCAAGAGGGCGGATCCTCTTCTGTAGTTTCAGCTCGGTATAGCGATCAGGTCAGAACTGATTGAACTCCCTGCGTTTTGTATAATCAGATGTGTAACACTGTTATTATTTGACGATGAAGAAAACAATGATACACTGACAGTAGTTCTGAGGCACATCTTTGAATTATTTGAAGCTTTGAATTCATGTGTTTGATTAAGTCCCCATTATTGCCATGTGTATAAAGTCAAGCAAGTAGCCATGCAGTCTGCTGTTATAGACAATTACGAAAGAAAGGTTTGTTCTAACCAGTGTTGTGGTGTTTTCCAGGAACCCAACAGATGAACTGTCCCCACAAGGGGGAAAAACCAGGCCGAGTTCAGGTGGTTTTTGGTTGAAGCAGCAATCAGGTTTTAATACAATATCTCAGAGATAATGTAATTCAGGGAGCATGTACACGCGATCAAAGTCGAGTGCAAGATGCCCCCTTTTTTCTCCTTTTTATATATTTTTGATTTCGTTGGACCAGCCGACCACTCATATGCTATTCTTCTACTTTGATTGACCTAAACTCCATTGCCCGGATCTTTTTGGTGGCGTGGCTCTGACATTTTGTTTTTACATATTCATACTTTGTCAGCTAGAGCTAGAATTGTTTCCCTTTCTCCTTTCTCCTTTCAGTCTTTAAAAAAACATTACCATATAAGAATCTTAACACGTTTAAAATGTCTTCGTTTGTTAAGCTTTAGCTGGCTGCAGCTGGTTTATTTATATTTATTCATGCTGTACTGTGAGGGGCTGAGGCCTTGCAAAAACAGTTGTTCTTGTTTTTGAGTGTTATACACACTTAGTTTAGTAATTGCTTTTATCACACACATTAGGCCTCAGAAAATGGAAATATCAAGACAATTTACAGCTGCTTCTACAAAAACAGCTGAAACAGAAACTCAATCACCCATACATGGATTGCAGAACTTTAACTCTTCTATAGACGATTCAGGGAGTGTTCCTTCATTTGGTGATAATCTTTCTTATTAGAATCATTACTTTATTAATCACCCACAACTTCAAATACCACCCCAACAACTAGAGGTATTCCTAACCAGAATTCAGCCCAAGACTGAAGCCAAGAATACAGTAAATACCGGCTGTACACTGTCTTCTGCACGAGATGGCCAGGGTGGAGGCCTTGGGATTTCTCTTGGCCTCCTTACCCTCCAGGCAGTCCACCGTATTTAAGGAGAAATATTGGACAACAGTATAAACTTGAGATGTTTCATGTTTTGTCTAGTCTATCTGCTCCTTGATTGGCCAGTGTGTGAGATGCCAGGGTGAATTTGGCAGCAGGGCCATGCCCCTACTTCTGCTTCCTACTCTGACTGAGCAGAAGATCTCCGTTGATTAATTTGCTATGGGGGTGCTGAACAAGATGGCCATAAACACACAAATTCTAACATACACATTATACATGTTCCTGGTCCAAATAGCAAGGTGACCGTTAGTGCAATACATGACTTTACAAAGGAGGCTGGCTGGCTTACATAATATAGGGAATGCGGCGAAAGAAAACATTCTTTGTAGTTTTTAAACAAATGCTTATTTGGGGGTGCTGGGAACTCTAGACATGCTTTGACAGATGGATCTGATCATGGGTGGGGTTGTGGCAACAGTGGGCTGAGGGTGGTGAGCAGCTGCTGCTAAGAAACTAGCTTTTCTATAGTCTGGATAATTGTTGCTTATGCTTGCAAAGCAGCCAGAAATTGGAAATTGGGAAGTTCAAATGAAAGAGTGCATCATGAATAAGCTTGTCCATGTTTTTTCTTAGTGTGTCACAAAACTGAACACCCAATAAGTCATTATACAACAAGTCATTTCTATCTCTATACAGTGTCTCTGGCCTTCTTGTCTTGCTCTATTTTCTGAAGTAACTTAAACACAAGGACCTCAAAGGGAGACATAATGTGTTAAAGTAACAAGATAGTTTGGCGCAGGTCATGGCCCTAATGGTCTCATTGCTCTGCCTTTCTGAGTTAATGGTTTGTGGCCAGAGTACCAGAAGGCCAGTAAAGTCTTTTCCGTCCACCTTCTTTCCTACCAGACCCATTTCTCCTATAAACATAACAGCACAGGCAGTAATTACATGCAATTTGCTTTGTGAGGGTCAATTCCCCGTTCTAAATTTTTATATAGGATGCACTTTACTTCAATTTTTACAAAATCATAAAAAAGCTGGGAAGTTTTTTCTGGTCAATTTATTTTTATTTGTTGAAATACATCTATTCCTGCATTTCAGGTCTGCTGTACATTCCATAAAATGTTGGGGTGGGGCAATTTTTTGTAAGTAATGAAGTGGACCATGTGATTTCAATCAGGTGATGTTAATAGGCATATTCATGATTTAGTACAAATCAGTATCCACAACAGGCCAAGTCTTTGAGGAGCAAAGATTGTCCAGTTTGTCAATAAAAGCATAATAAAGCTATTAAAATATTCCTTAAATAAAGCATGAAAGTGATTTAATATTTCTCCCCAATTCTATAAAGTGGATAATATATTTACACAACCCAAGGAATCTGGACATATTTTAGTGTGGTTGCAAGACTAAGCTGAACAACTAATAAGAGAGAGTGGGAAAGGTGGACAGAAGAAAAAGCTGAGATTAAGAAAACTGGAAGGTCATAAAATTATGAAGCATGAAAAAAGGCATTTAAGTCTACATCCTGGGGATGCTTATATCATGATGACAGTAGTTCACATTTAATAACTGTAAATGGCGGAATGTTAGCTGCACCCCATTGTTGCATTGTCATGAGCTTCTGTCACTTCCCTTACGTGGCCTCATTAGTCTACTTACAGCCACCCTTTCATAGACAACCATCCCCCTTTCGAACAAACACATTTTCAGTAGAATAGAGGTGGAGTGCCTAAGATTTTTTCAGCATCAGTGGCTTTACTTTACTGATAGAAGTACATATACTATCATAAAACTATAACTAATACAATATATCCTTAGTTAAAGTCCTAAACCAATTCAGTTGTTTGAAGGATCTGTGAAAAGCTCCAAAGCGATAACAAAATAATCAGCAACAGTACTGTGTTAAATTCCAGCTGGAGCACTTTAGTCCAATTGGAGGGTCCTGGCTCTAATAACAACTGCAACATTACCTATACATTATCTTTTTCTCAAGCACCCACAATTGTTTAGAAGCTACAATGAGAATTTTTGTCAAGAAAAATGTCATGATATATGATTAGAAATATATATTCCCACTGTGTCACCATTTCACAGTGTTTGGATATATTAATCACATTAACTGTAAATTGTCTGCATTCCTTTATCACACATGTCTTTTAATCTTAATGAAATATATTAAACAAAAGTCCCAGCTTTATAGGCTACAATAAACTTTAATGTCCAGTAAATAAAATATTCTGAATTTCAAGAAGACTGCATATTCCTCCTAACAAAACACCTTCAGCTCTGGAATATTGGTGGGTTTCCTCACATTAAATGCTTTTGGGTTAAGGTCAGGAATGTAATAGCCATTCCAAAATGTTTTACTTTTCAGCCACTCTTTGGTAGACCACCTGTTGTCTTGCTGCATGACTTACGTTGCCTTGAAATTTAGTTCACAGACAGATGTCCTTTCATTAGAATGTGCTGGTATTCATAAGCCATTATTCCATCAGTGATGGCAAGATATTCTTACTCAAATAAAACAAAACCAGCCCAAACTGTGATACTACTACCACCAGATTTACTTGAGGTTCTTATGCTGGGATTCAGCACTTATTTCTTCAGACATAATTATTTTAATCTAATCAAAACAGCTATAAATAGGTATTTGTGCACAAAATGTTTTTCAAATAGCCTTCTGATTTGTCCATTTGTGACATAATACACAGCAATGTTTATCCTGGAAAGCAGTTAATTTATCATTGCAACCCTGCCATTTCTGATGTTGAACTTGTGAATATTAACATTAGCCAAAGTGAGATTAGCTTTGGCTGCCTACAGGTTACCCTGGATTACCTTGCAGAATATTTGGGGAGGGTAGTAATGATCTCGAATTTTCCATCTGTACACAATCTAGCTCTAAGTGTGGCTTAAAATGAGATGTTCCGGTACCAGTTCCAGCACCACACACTTTGATGTTCCTTCATATCAGCATCACTCTACTGGTCTTCATCAACAGAACCCAATCCCACTAGAGTGCAGTAACTTCCACCATTACTTAGTCACCAAGAGGCAATGTGCAATCCAAGGACCTACCACAGAGGACTGATTTTACGATCTATTTTGTTTTAAAATCTATTTTGTTACTTATTTTATTACTAACTTAAATATTAATATTGATTTAAATTGTATTACTTTTGTTATTTTACCATTACTTTATTATACTTTTATGTATTTACTTAATTAACATCTAGGCTACCCATGAAGGATGGGTCCCTTTTTGAGTCTTGGTCCTTTCAAGATTTCTTCCTTCTACTCTCAGGGAGTTTTTGTTTTTTAATAAATGTACAAAAAAATCTACTTGTCTGGTTTTTTTCTGTCAAGATGGGATGCTGAGTGTAGATTAATGAGAAATAAAATGAACTTTTTTATTTTAGCAAATGGCTGCAATGAAACAAAGAGTAATACATTTAAAGGGGTTTGAATACTTTCCGTACACACTGTATTGGACCAGCGTGCCGACTCCAATCTCCATGCTAATTCATCACACTGGTTCCGGATTTCCACTTATCAACCCCGCTCCATAAAACCTCGCCTTAGTTTCTGCTGTTCTGAGCACCTTGGTTGTCTGTCATAGTCATACCGCATCCTGAGGAAGCAGACAGTGTAGGGCCCGCCTTGCCGTCAGGGAATCAGGAGGATGCGGGTGTCCGGAGAAGTCATATGGGACCGGTGAAAGTCCCTAATGGCTCCATCCCGGACACAGTGAGGACCCGAAACATACAGAACTAAAACGGCACAAGAGCCGAGGTTCAAAGCTATCAGTTACTGGTTGGGCCAGCGTTCAGCAGAATAAACGACATGGGAGCCAAAAAGAAACCAAATGATGACAAAACATGCACAGCAGGGAACTGGAACCAAAACAGGACTAATCAGAGAAAGCATGCCGGGAAGAACTGTGAAAAACACTGAGCGATTAGGAAAGTGCTTTGGAAGGTGCTGTGCGATGCACTATGGAAAGCGTTGTATAATGCGCTAAGGAGAGCACTGTATGATGCGCCGTAGAGAGCATGATATGATGCGGTGAAAGAGAAAATCTGTGAAAGTCAGTGAGAGTGCAGTGTATAAAGCGTAAGAAGAGCATTGTGGAAAGCGCGAGCACTGAGAAAAGCATTGAACGATGCACTAAGGAAGGCGCTGTACGATGCACTGATGGAAAGCACAGAACAAAGCGCTGTGGAAAGCGTTGTACAATGCGCAATGAAAAGCACTGTACGATGCGCTGAGGAAAGCGCTGTACAATGCACTGAGTGATGTGCTTAAGAGAACGCTGTGCGATGCGCTGTGGAAAGTGCTGTACTACACCGGCAAAAGAAAAAGAAAAAAGAAAAGGGCCGCATTACCATCAGTGAGCCAGGAGTGGAAGATGAAAGAAGGGAAGGGATGAAGGAGCTTGGTGCTGGAACTTCACAGACTGTGGAAACGGCAACCTGCGACTAGAAGGAGACTAAGAGTAAGACTTCCGGAGCCTGAAAAAGTCAGCCTCGGAGACGGCGTGTTGTGCAGGAGTCTGGAGGTGTCTTAAGGGAGCGGTGAAGGTCCATGATGACCCAATGCTTCATCCTGGACACAGTGAGGACCCCAAGAGAGTACCGGCATCCGTGAAACTGAAACAGCACAGAAGCCGAGGTCCGACCCCTGTCAGGTACTGGGTGTACCGGCATCCGGGAGACCAAACGGCATGGGAGCCGAGGTCCGATGCCATCAGGCACTGGGTGGGGTCCTCGGAAATCGGCGAAAATGATAAGCGGGGAGACATAAAGTGGCATGGGCACCGAAAAGGAATCCAAACAGAAACTATACACTGCTAATAAGAGAGAAACTGGGAAAAGAGAAATGCACGGTGGCGTGGAAGCCAAGAAGAAAAGAAACCAAGCATTGACAAAAACACGTACAGGAGGGAACTGGAACAAAGGACTAACCAGAGAAAGGACGACATAAATGCCGGGGGTACAAGCAGAAATAAACGCATGCAACGTCGGCCGTGCATGGAATAGAAACATAAACATAAACAAATAAGCGACAAATAAGCGAAATCGCATGTGACGAACCGGCGTTAGTACAAAGCTACGCTGGCATTCAATAGAGCATGCAGGATAATTATAAAAACCAAAACCGGTGCAGAAGTTATAAGAGGGCGTGGTGATGTGAGAGGGAACAAATAGATTGCAGCAGAAACCAAAACAAAACCTGCACTCTTTTACTCCATTATCCATGCTGATGTAACACATGCAGAATGTGGCTTGGCATTGTCTAGCTGAAATAAGCAGGGACGTCCTGTTACGGCTGCTTATTGGCAACGTAGTTTTGTTAGCGGATTGTGGTATGCACTGTTTTTTCCCCCTTCTCCTGTTGCTTCAGCCAGAGAATCGCAATTGCGTGCATCCTGAGTGGAAGATCAACAGAACGACTGCCAATGGATTGCGTGCTGTTTGGGTAAATAGATCGTCCTGCACCTTAATTACTGGAGATCTACTCAGCCACTCCTGAACGCGGATCTTCCCTCTGGAGGCGGGACGAAGGACGGCGCTCGAGTTTTAAAAACCGACATTTTTCATTCGTTCAGGGGTTCACTTCCTGGGTGGTTGTGTCTCCTCGAGATTGGGCAATCTGCAACATCCGCTTATTAGAAGAAAATACTTTTGCGTCTGTACTTAGTGATTTGCTTGTGTTAAACTGTTGGTTTAGTGTGTGGGTAGCGAACGTGTTCGTCATTGTCATCACTTTGTCAGCTGCTTGTATATCCGTTATTCCATTTATGTTTACCCCTCCTATTAATGCAGATTTTTATTCATTGAGCAGTTGTGACCAGCGTATTTGTCCTTTTAATTCATGCCTTTTAATGTTACATCATACACCCCTAGACGAGTGGTAACAGTCCCTAAAAAAGACGTTTCTTGGATCACCTGAAAACCTGTATGAACCTTTCAACATTAATGGTGCCTTCACAGATGTGCAAGTTACCCATCCCATGAGCACTAACACACCCCATACCATCAGAGATTCTGGCTTTTAAACTTTACACTGATAACTTTCAGGACAGTCCTGTTCCTCTTTGGCCAGGAGGACATGACACCCATGATTTCCAAAAACAAATTAAAATATGGACTTGTCAGACCACAGTATACTTTTTCACTTTGTCAGTCCATTTCAGATGAGCTCGAGGCCAGAGAAGCCTGCTGCATTTCTGGGTGTTGTTGATATATGGTGTTCGCTTTGCATGGTAGAGTTTTAACTTTCATTTGTAGATGGAGCGATGAACTGTGTTGGTTTTCTGAAGTGTTCATGAGCCCATAATTCATTACAGAATGATGTTGGTTTTTAATGCAGTGCCACCTGAGGGATCGAAGGACACGGGCATTCAATATTGGTTTTCAGACTTACCACTTAGTCATCTTTTAATAATATTATGGACTGTAGATGATAATCTCTAAATACTTGCATTTGCACGATGAGAAACATTGTTCTTAAACTGAAGGACTTTTCGCTTAAGCGGTCGTTCACAAAGTGATGAACCTCGCCACACCGTTGCTTGTGAACGACTGAGCTTTTTGGGGATCCTCCCTTTATACCCAGTCACCTGCGAAATGTTCCAAACATTTCACAAGAATTCCTCAATTTTTTTTAGTTTTTTTGTTGCCACTGTCCCAACTTTTTTGGAACGTGTTGCAGGCATTGAATTACAAATTAATAAATATCTGCAAAAAACAATAAAGTTTGAACATTAAATATATTGTCTGTGTAGTGTATTCAATTGAATATGTGTTAAAAAAAGATTTGTCCTTGTATTTTGGTTTTATTTATGTTTAACACTACGTCCCAACTTCATTGGAATTGGGGTTGTACACTATCCCAACTACCAGAATATTTTTTTGGGAGGTGGAAAGAAACCAGGGCACTTGGCAGAAACCTACACAAACAGAGGGAGAGCATAAAGAATTTGTATAATGTTGTAAACAATTAACATATTAATTCAATCTGAACAAGGTAAAAAAAAACTCCCATAGGCCGAAAAAATCAGTTTTCCTTTTCTCTAAACAAATTTTTCCTTCTTCTTATATTAACAATTTCTTAATTAAATGAAACTTAAAAAAGTGATGTTCATCTATAAAAGAAGCTGGTATTCTAAATTGATGGAATTTGATCTTCTTGGGCACAAGTCCTGTAGTGCTAAAAAGTCTTTCACATGCTGCTGAGGCTGATGTGTTTAGCTTTACAGACATCTTAAATACAACTGGGAAGGATTTCAGCATTCCAGATTAGAAGATTACAAGACCGAAAAAAAGTCATATTCATTAGATTAACTCACCCAGATGTCATCAGCAAACTGCAAGGATCGTTGTTCCATGTGCTGTTCAAAATAATCAATTCCAATTCCAAAAGCGTAAAATAGAAAAGACTTTTAAGTTATCTTCCTCAGCCGTGCATAACCTTATCAAAAGATTCAGAGAATCTGGAACAATCGCTGTTCGTAAGGGTCAAGGCCGTAAAGCTCTACTGGATGCTCGTGAACTCCGGGCCCTTAAACGTCACTGCACCTCAAACAGGAATGCCACTGTCAAGGAAATAACAGAATGGGCTCAGGAATA
>JAUZSU010156622.1:0-14131 GCA_034780255.1 Parotocinclus maculicauda
CTTTTACTGAAAAGCATTTTTAATAAACCAACTGTAAATATCATGTTATTGTAGGATTACGTGGGTCTATGTTAAGTTAGTGCATGCCACAGTATATGTGCCCATGACCCCCCAGCGGGCTCTACTCACATTAACCCCCCCCCCCCCAACGCAAATATGGTCACCCCAGTTTTAGACATGCTTGAGGTATGCTACACTATGATTTATACTGTATATAATAACTGCTTGATTATGATACACTTAACTTATGATAGGATTTGTCTAAACATATCCCTATCGTAAATCATAGAGCACCTGGATAGCTAATTGTTAGCCCCTATTTGTATATATTAGGCTGTGTTTCTGTTAACCTAGCTTCTTTCTTTACTCAGTTTACAACTTTGCACCTCATCTAGTCTGTATGCTCTATATTTGTCAGTAATAAATCACTTTTGTCTGTCTTCTTTCTGTGTTGTGGTGAGTGTGACAGCCTGGCCCACTTATATTTTTGTCTGTACTGTATTCAACTACAGTAATAAAAAATTGTACCAAGCAAAAACAACAATAGCAAAACAAAAATAACAACCCCCACAAAAAAAGTAACACGAATCCATTTGTGTGTATAAGTATGGCAGCTGTTTAGAGACCATGCTAATGAGTCAGGGCAGCAATGATGCGTTAAATGAACTGAATGTGTGCAGAATTGAGGCAGAGTCTCACTGGGATAAAGATTCCCTCATTCATTAATTGCTGGACCATTCGTGTGTGTAAATGCATTAAGAAAATAAAAAGCTACTAAAATTATTGTAATATACAGGATGTTTTGCACATGCAAGTTTGTAATGCATATTTATAATTTTGCATGATCATTGTTATAGGAAATGGATATATAAAAATGTCGGTGCATGTATCCCAATTTTTCCTTATAAGAACTGCTTTCCAACATCTCAACGATGCACCACGCATTTCACAAATCACACACAAACAAGCATGGCACCTCATACTCCTTTTGAGTCTGTGTTTGGGCCAGGGGCTTCATCTGACCCTGCTGCAGCGGATTTGCAAAGCTTTGGGGATAATTTGCGGGTTAAGGGGATGCACAAATACAAGGGAAGTGGAAAAGGATTTGGTTTTGGCTTCAGATTAGAGCTCTTCCTGAAGCTCCCTTTCATCCACAAACCGATTACATTTTGTCCTCTTCCCTCTCCCTTCCTAGCCTGCTCGCACTATCATCACTGAACATATGGTGACAAGCAAACATCAAAGTATCCATCTTCAACATGCTCTGTTTAAGTGCTATAAGTACCATGTTTTGATTTAAGTTTAATTATGAGGCCTTGGAATTGTTTCTGAGATGTAGTGATGATCAGCTTTGTGTTCATGTGCAAATGCCTTAATTAAATTGCATTGAATTGAATGAATTTTCAACCTGACAAGGATGGCTGTCAATGACTTTGCTCCATTTATCTTAGTGCTGCATGTATTTTTGGTGTGTGTTTATCTGTGTGTGGCTGGGGGGGCTTGAGATTTGGGGGGCGTTGGTTGCCTGCATGCACTGAAATCATAACAGGATAAACTTGGTTCTAAAAAACAATGACTGCTGTTTCCTATAACTGTTGTGCTGTTGTCTTTAAGTAGACATATCCTTGATTTCAATTATCTTCAGTCTAAGCAATAGCCCTAAAGGATTCTATTTGCTAAAAGAAAGGCTTATCCCACTTGCTCATTATTGGCTACAGAGCCCTCTATTAATCACTCTGTTTGGCTAAGGGGTATTGGTAGTGCTGCTCTAATTCGTTATGCCTTCATCAGTCAGTCATTGCAATTGGACACAGAGATTGTCAAGAAAAGCGCTTGAAGCTTTTTTTCTGTTCAAACTCCTGGGTGGTTCTAAAAGGTTGTAGAAGAGAAACAGGGATAATTGTAGATTAGGTTAAATGGTAGAGAGTAAAAGGAGATTAGAGTGCGCGAGCAGAAAATGTGGTTAAGGGGAAAGTGGAAGACAACATGAAAATGAAAGCAAAGTTTAAGAGGGTCACATGTCCATGTTTATTTTATTTCTTTCTTTCCATTGTGATGAATTCCTTTGTTTTATAAATGACCTCAAATCTCATATTAGCACCTCTTTGTTTTGGGTCATGCACTCAGATAATGTCTTGCTGTTTAATTTACACACTATGTATTTATCTTTTCCCCATGTGCTTCTGTATGGTGGTCAGGCAGGAGACTGTTGTGCTCATCAGAACACTCAAATGTTCTGTGATTATCCCATTTTACATGAAACAATAAACATTGGCAGAGAACAATAAGAATTCTTATAATCTCTTTTTGGAAGAGGAGCATTGAATATGAATCTGCTAATCAAACTTCTAGTACATGTAACATGATAAAGAACTCATAAAAACATTATTAAGTTCAGATTATTTTATATATACATATTCTTGGATGCTACTCTCTCCATAATCATCTCCAAGTCGGTGTGCATCCAAAGACATTCGGTGTGATTTTGGATTTCAAGTTTTATAACCACATATATCACATTTGCCAGGTTTGTTAGGAACTATATCAAAATACATAATTGTCTGATCAGAAAAACTGCAGAGATCCTTATACAGACTTAAAATTTCCAGCTTTGATTACTGCAAGGTTTTGCTTGCTCACATTTTCAATCATGATTTTTAATAAAAAAAAATTAACAGTGAGAGAAAACTACCTGGACATGGCTGGAGGTAAAGGATGTGGGTAAGGAGTAGAGGGTGACATTTTTGAGGTGCAAATACAGTACATTCTTTGTGTTTAAATGTTTTTATCAAATAATAAAATATATTTTTCTTTCACAGAAAAGGTAGTAGTATTATCTGTGCCCTTTGTGTTTGGGATTTTGTTATTCTCTGAACAGACTTCTGTTTCTAGTCTAAGGAATACTTCAAGTACTTGTATCATCCCACTTTCATTTGTTTGCATGTTTTGTATGTCACTCTAAATAACGTCTGCCAAAGGACTAAATGTAAATTGATTAGCATGGAGTTTCACCATTTACTACATAAAGGGTAATTTTAATCGTTTATACTTAGTAGGGACCTAAAATTAATCGCATTGCTACTTTTTATGCAGTAACTTAATGATTTTTTTCCTGTTGATGTTGTTAAATAATGTTATGTTCTTTTATATGTGTTTTCCAGAAATACAAAGAATTTGAGCATTCTGTTCGGGTTGAGGAAATTCATGGCCTCAAACTGGTAAAGAAATTGGCTGAAAACATGGAGGAAATGTTTCGTAAAAAAGCAGATGCAATGAAGGTGGGTGTGTATTTACATGAATACATTTTAGAAGTTGATTTCAGACATGCAAAGTATTATTTTTTGGTCTGGTTCTTTGCCTGTTCTTTAGATTCAGTATATAATTTATAATATTAGAAATGCTACATTGTGTTGAATCTCTTAGAATTTTTGATCCCTTAAGTTGTTTACTGACATTATGCACTGTAGAGTAAGAAACATGCAAATTCCTTACAATCTTTCTTAAAGGAGCATTGCTTTCAAACACTAATAATTTTGAGCATATTTGTTGACAGAATGGAGATCCTTGCCCATCTTTGCTCCTCAGAGACAAATTTATATCAGGCTTTTGTTAGCA
Source organism: Parotocinclus maculicauda (assembly GCA_034780255.1). NCBI lineage: Eukaryota > Metazoa > Chordata > Actinopteri > Siluriformes > Loricariidae > Parotocinclus > Parotocinclus maculicauda. Next base: position 3,616 of record JAUZSU010156622.1, read on the forward strand.
TTTTGTTGATACTGCTTTTGTATCAAATCATGATTACAATCATCTCAAAATTAGTATTGATCTAATTTCTAACCTAAATTGCCCCATCCCGGTGTTTTTGAAATGTGTTGAAGGCCTGAAATGCAGGAATGGATGTTTATTATCAAATGAAATAAACTGGCCAGTTTGCCACTGTTAGTAAGTTTGTACAAGTTTATTTTAAGTAAGTTATATAAAAGTTAAATTCCAAAAAAAGGAAAAGTGTGCATGCCTTGTCTTAATGTAGAAAAAGCATACAGAACTTTACATTACATCAGTCTTATAAAGTGCATTGCTTTTATACAGTAAAGCCTAATCATTCATTCACTGAGTTGACAATTGTGCATTTTGTTCACGTGTGGTAACAACTAACTGAACTTTTTTTTTCCACAGCATTATAAATTACTGTAAAGATAAAATATATTTATTAGTGATCACAGGCTAATTTTATTATTTGGTGTGCATTTTGTAGCTGCATTTAACCTCTCTGTATAGCTGGCTTGTCTGTAAGAACAGTGCTTAATTGCTTTCTGTGTAAGCCAATAACCATCTGTAAGTATATAAATAGCTGCAGATAGTGTAGAATACCAGTTGTAGAATAATCAGATTGTGTGCATACTTGCACCTCAAGAGGTATTGGTTTATTATTCTCTGCCAGAAATATACAATACAATGGAGTAGTAGTTAACCAAGCATTCACATGCAGACACATGCATATACACATAAACACATGCCTGCACATAGAAATCATCAGATGATACAGTCGTCCTTCAGAGTTCACTAGAGCCTGAAGGCAGTATTGTGACCACATTCAAATGCCTTCCTTAGAATAGATGATAATGGCCTAAACACATAAAAGCATTTCAAATGAATAACCATAGAAAAAAGAATAAGGAGCTATGAACTACTTGAGTGTTACTATGTGGCACAAATATGCACAAAACCAATGCACAAAAAATAATGGCTTACTATTCATTGCACACATATAAAGGCTTGATAATAATGGTATTCTGCAATTTTACGATCAAGGCATTTGATTTTTGGGTTAAGTGGAGTATCCTAGATGCTACACTAGATATCCACAATATATTATAGGTCAGCAAGCAGAATATACAATTCAATATTGGCCACCTGAAATATTATATATCATAGTATTTATTAGAGATGCATCAATTGCAATTTTCTTGGTTGATTAAGATTTTTCAAATATATGACTGGTCGATTCTCCTTTTTCATCCTCCACTACTTACTTTCGTCATGCATACTGAAAACATTATGCACTTATTAAGAAGAATTACAATGGCTTGCAAAGGTATTCATACCCCTTATACTTTTTCACATTTTGTCACCTTACAACCACAAACGTAAAAATATTTTATTATGATTGTAAGTGATAGATCAACACAAAGTATCACATAATTGTGAAGTGGAACGGAAATGATACATCTGAAAAGTGTGATGTGCAAAAGTATTCAGCCACATTTCGCTGCAATTACAGCTGCATTCTAATCTGCAACTCTTTCTTTAATCTAAACCATTATACTGTAGCTCTGGCTGTTTGTTTAAGGTTAATGTCTTGCTGTTAGGTGACTCTCCTAGTGTCAAGTAAGTTGGAAGTTGCAGCCTCCAAAAAAGTCTTTCTCCCAGGATTGCCCTGTATTTAGCTCCATCCATCTTCCAATCAACTCTGACCAGCCTTTCTCTCCCTGCTGAAGAAATGCATCCCCACTGCATGATGCTGCCACCACCATGTTTCACAGTGGGGATGGTGTGTTCAGAATAATGAGCTAGTGATGACTTTTCCACCAATTGCAATTAGGCCAAAAGGTTCAACTTTGATTTTATTCGACCAGAGCACCTTCTTCCACATGCTTGTTGTTTCCCCTCCATAGGTTGTGTCAAACAGCAAACAGCACTTCTTATATCTTTTTTTCAACAATGGTTTTCTTTCATACAGGCCAAATTTGTGGCGCGCACCTAAGTTTTATATTTCCGCAGCTACTCCAAAGTGACCATGGGCTTCTTGGCTGCTTCTCTGACCAGTGCTCTCTGTGCTCGATCTGTCCATTTAGGTGGACAGCCATGTCTTGGTAGATTTGCAGTTGTAGAATACTTTTTTAATTTTTGGATAATGGATTGATCGGTGCTCCTTGGGATGGTCAAAGCTTGTGATGTTTTTAGAACCTAACCCTGATTTAAACTTCTTTACAACTTTATCTCTAACCTGTCTGGTAAGTTTCTTGGTCTGCATGATGCTGTGTTCACCAGGATCTGTAACTTTTGCAAGCCACTATATTTATATATAATTTTATTTTGTAAAATATGGTTGACTGAACACATCCACTTCCACACACAATGCTTTGATCAGCAGGTGGCAGCGGCCGATAATGGCCAGTGATAAGTAGAGAAAACTGAAGATTACCACAGAAATGGACAGACAAGGAATGCAAGTGTCATTTTTTGTATGTGTAATTGTATACAGACAGGGAAGTCACAAAAGTGCACATATGTGAATCTTTTCTAATTGTGTCTAACTGGCAACCCATAAAACAAGAATGTATTTCTCGGTTCAATGTACACGTTTTTAACTACATTTACATTTAAAATATGATTGGTATATTCGATTGAAATTTGTTATGAACAAAAGTTTACTATTTTTTTACAGTCAAAGCTAAATTTACAATCACCTAGAGCATACGATAATGTAAAGATGTAGTTTTAATGGATTTATTTAGCATTGTATTATCATCAATAGATATTCATGACAGGAACAAGTTTACACTGAAACAAGTCAGACACACTAATCCAGAATTTAGAGTGGCACATTAAACTAACAGAAGTCTTTGGAAATGTGGGAGTACCAAGAGTAAACCGATGCGGACATGCAAGCCCATATGTCTCTTGTAGGCTCCCCAGGTCACCACACAAGCAGTTATTAGTAGCCACTCCACAGATATATAAATAGAGATGGCTTTATTGTCATTTCTCAGTACATGTACACTGTAACGAAATGCACTTAGCATCTATCCGTGCAAGTAGTAATATAGCGCAATTACAGTATAGCATGCAAATAGTGACAATGTGCAAATATATAATAAGGTGTCAGAAGAGGTAACACATATTGGGAGTACAAGTGTGGATCTATAAATGAGGAATATAGTAGTATATGGGAATCTAATATTAAAGTGTAAGGTATACAGTGGATAGTGAGTACAAGAAGTACTGAATAGTCCAGTGTTTGTAGTGTGGGCAGTTTTTTACCTGTTACAAAATTCAGTGTAATGTTTCGGGTTATGTATATTTGTGTGGTCAGAATTTCAGCAGAGATATGGATAATGGGAAGAAGCTGTTCCTGACCCAACTGGTTCTAGTCCGGATACTTTATCGGATACTGTATCTTCTCCCAGAAGGTAGGAGGTTATACAGGGTGTTACTTGCGTGAGAGGGGTCCCTGATGAAGCAACATGCTCTGCACACACAGCGCTGATGACAAAGATCGTCCACCATTGCAATCTTTACCAACCTTTGTAGAGCCTTCCTGTCTGCTACAGTGGAGCTCCCATACCAAACTGTCACACAATTAGTTAAAATGGATTTTATGGTGCACCAGTAAAAGCTGGTGAGTATATAAGAATGTAGTTGGTGCTTCAGCCTCCTCAAGAAGTAAAGCCACTGCTGTGCTTTCTTTACTAGGCAGGAAGTGTTAAATTTCTAAGACTCCCATGAACTTGAAGCTGGAGACTCATTCTAATTCAGCTCCATTGATCTGGACAGGAGTGTGTTTGTGTTTGGCAGGACTGGAGTGCTCTCCAACAACCCGACTGTCATTATATCTTATTCAGATTATACAGTTCAAGTCCGTAGATGTCAAGTTTCATGTTTATTAACCAAAGCAAACAAAGGCAATGGCTATCAATGGGACATGAACAATGGCTTGCAAAAGCATTTTATTGAGACTTTAATTGATAGACCAACGCAAAGTAGCACATAACTGTGAAGTGGAATGAAAATGACCAAATGTTTTTCAAATTTTTAATCAATTTAAATCTGAAAAGTGTGGCGTGCAAAAGTTTATATATATATATATATATAAAAGAAGGCTTGAGTTTTGAATTACAGCAAAATTGGCAAATTGTGTTAATATTCTCTTTGAAGCTGGTTCATTATCTTTCAAATTAAAAATTATATCCTATTACAATTATCCAGCTATATCAGATAACTGCAGAGCAGCTTAGCTCTTGGGCCATGTTGCATTGTTGTGACAGAGTGTGGGAGTATGCATTTTTTGCTGTTTTGTTAAATGTTAGGCAGATCAAAGATCAAGACATTACTTTATTGACAAATAGTGTTTAAATAATCAACTGTATGGTGCTGTTAATGTGAATAATTAATTACACTGTCTTCTGTCCCATATATCCGTGCATTTATGAATGCATATGCAGGCACGTGTCAAAAGTTAAATTTGCTTATGGAAAGGATGGGCAATTAAGTGTCTGTTTATGTGCGAAGGTGTAAAAGATATGACTTGATTCATAAGCACTTCAGGACCAAGACTCTATTATAGGCATACATGTTGTACTATCATTTTACAACCTCAACGGGTTCTCCATTGTCATATTTTGCACTTCATAATGCACCACGCATTTTCAATGGGAGACAAGTTTGGACTGCAGGCAGGCCAGTCTAGTACCCAAACTCTTGTACTACAAAGCTCTGCTGTTGTAACGTGCAGAATGGGGCTTGACAAATTTTGTTGCTTGGATGGTAGCATATGTTGCTCCAAAACTTGTACGTACATTTCAGCATTAGTAGTGCCTTCACAGATGTGCAAGTTAACCATTCCATGGGCACTAACACACCCCCATACCATCAGAGTTGCTGGTTTTTGAACTTTGCGCTGATAACAATTCAGACTGTCGGTTTTTAATGCAGTGCCGCCTGAGGGACTAAAGGTCATTGGCATTCAATGTTGGTTGTCAGACTTGCCGCTTAATTTTAGAGATTTCTCCAGATTCTCTCAATCGTTTGATGATATTATGGACTGTAGATTAAATACTTGCAATTAGTAGATAAATTCCTTGCAATTGCACAATAAGAAACGTTGTTCTTAAACTGTTGGACATTTTGCTCATGTTGCTGTTCACAAAGTGGTGAACCTCACACCATCCTTACTTCTGAACGATTGAGCCTTTCAAGGATTCTCCCTTTTACCCAATCATGACTTTCACCTTTGGAATGTTCCAAATGTGTTTTTTGAGCATTGTGTTGCAAGCATCAAGTTTCAAATGAGTTTGAACATTAAATATATTGTATTTGTAGTGTATTTAATTGAATATGATTATCTGAATATGATTATATTCATATTTATATATATTTATATTTATATATATATATACTGCTCACAATTTTTTTTGTTCACAAAAACCAATTTTTTGTTATATTTAGTATATTTATAATCTGACATACTCATGGTGTCATGGTTGCATGGTAAAAACCAAGGTGGTGACAAGGACATTTTTTTTGTCACTCATGTATTAATGTACACATATCTGAAAATGCTTTTAGATTTGATTGATTAAAAATTATACAAACTACGTTCAATATACCTGTGTATGAAACCTACAAATGCAAAGGACAAATGCAAAGGTAAGGGTATAAGATTTCAATAAAGCTTATCTGCTATATTTATAAATAAGTTTACATAAATATCAGATTATTCTTGATAGCATCACTTATCTAAAAATGACATTCTTTGTTTACTGGTAGCTGTTACGACAGACTAAGGCCAAGACTCTGGGCTTTGTACCAATGTGCAGTGATACACACAAGAGACCAGAGCTGGAATAAAGTTCAAACAGCAGTTTATTCAGAGCGGTGAGCAGCAGTAATCCACAGTAAGGTGTTGGGGTGAATCACGTTGTGGTAATCCGAGTAGATGTGGGGAACACACTCATGGCCTCACAATCGTGCTAACAGATTATCTGGGAAGGTAGGCTCATAGGCGCAGCAGCAGATTTGAAAACAGGAAGCACAAAGGCGCATCAAAAACAGGAAAAACGATGGATAACTCAGTCTAAGGACTTGGAGCAAAGCGTTTAACAGTATTACCAGCCTAAACACGCTGACAAACTAGCAACAGTCATGCTCAAGATGGCTTCTTAAATGGAGCGTGCTCATTGCCTCAATGAGCTCCAGCTGCCTAGTAAATGAGCTGCTGCAATCGATAGGAGGAGCTGGGAGGAAGGTGTGTCTTGTGCATTACACATCCACTGGCACAAGATGCTGTCAGAGCTGTCACCAGAAATAAAATAAACACACAAAAGAGGCACAACAACAGTTGCATGCAAAAGAAGGTGCGAGATAAAAACCTTCACAGAGCACACCCCTTACACCCATTGTAAGGGTTGAGTCCCGGCAACCTTCCCGGCATACTTGATCTAAACCAGGTGCAAGCTTCTTGTATATTGTCTACCGGTGATTATACATCGGAGAATTTCCTTAAGTTCCTGGTTTGTTTACCTGGGGTCTGGGGGTGAAAGCCTGAAGAGAGGCAAGCAGTGACGTGGATGGCCTTGCAAAAAGGCTTGCCATACCTGGGACATAAACTGGGGGTCCCTGTCAAAGACGATGTCCAGAAGGATTTTGTGTATCCAGAACACGTTAGCGATGAGAATAGTGACCTTCTCAAACATGGAGGGAAGCTTGGGGACGGCAATGAGGCAGATAGCCATGGAGAAACAGATCACAATCATCAGGATAACTGTCATGCCATTTAGTTGGGCTGACCCATTACGAAGTCTATGCTGATGTGTGACCATGGTCTGCCGGGGATGGACAGGGGTTACAGAAGGTCGGCAGAAGAGCTTCAGTGGACAGTGGATATGGAAGCCTTGGGGACAAAGATCCGGCATGGTGGTGCCGAGCTAGGGATAGGCTTCGTACTCTGAGCCTCCCTAATAACTTTACGGACCTTCCAGGTGATTTTGGCTTGACCCCATCCAGACAGACAGTCAGAGAACTGGCTAGAGAGGTCGTTTGGTATTACTAAAAGTTGAAGTGCAGGGCCCGCCTAGCCGGTCTGCGGTTCAGTCTCTTGGCCATCTGGATGTAGGCCATTGTTTTCCAGACAATGAAGAGTTGCAGGGTGATCCCCACTGTGTCCCCACTCCTTCAGGGCCATCTTCACAGCAGGGAGTTCATGGTTGTCCACGTCTGCACAAACTATTAGAATCCTTATCAGGGAAGCTCATCTGTATGCTCATCATCCTCATCGGGGCCTCCACCTGACTACAGTTTGTCGTCGTAACCGACTTGAGTGGGAAAATGCTCACATTCCATGGTGTTGAGGGGTATTCCCATTTTTATTGTACAAGGTGGACGGCAGACTGCCTGCATGGGGTGAGCGGTTTGCTGGTGGGTGAGCGGTTTGCTGATGTTGCGAAACGATTGGCACATGGTGGCAGTGGGGTTATGGTATTCGCAGGCAGATGTTATGGACAAACAACACAGATGCATTATATTGATGGTGTTTAGAATGCACAAGATCAAGACAAGATCATACAAGACCCTGAGGCCCATTGTTGTGCCAAACATGTTGCAAGGATCTCTACACAATTCCTGGAAGCTGAAAACTTCCCAGTTCCTGCTTTGCCAGCATACTCTCCTATTCAATAGGTGAATGTCACTCTATGCAAAGGAGATATATAAGATTCACTTGTGCAATTATCATTATGTCCAATGTTTGCCACACCTGTGAGGTGGAACTCGGCAAAGAAGTGCTCACTCTTAAGAAAGAATGATAACAGAGCATATATAAGTAAAGTCGGAAAAAATTAACATCTTTTTTAAAAGTGTCACAGCCGAGGGGATTGAAGGATTGAGGAGGAAATGTTTCTGCCAAAAGTAAAAGCAGCGATCAAGGCACAGCCACCATGACCCCGAGCTAGAACCGAAAGACTGGACATCGCATTGGTGTCTCTCTTTAAGGAGTTTCTGGCAAGAAAGAAAAAGAAATGCAATGACCGGCGACATGAACTCCGGGCATTGACGGAAGCCTTGGGTAGTCAGAGAACAGCTTAAGCACCAACGGCAATAAACTCCAGTGGGAGTGATGAAGAAAGTCCTAGATGGGGTCCCTCCCTACCCCACGGCAGATACAACAGCCAACCCAGATGCACACACCTCAGGAGAGCCTAGCAGGATGACTCCAAGGAAGTAGTCGGCCAATTGAGACTGATAATGCACCAACCTTTTCAAATAGGGTGCCAAAGATGCCCCGCTTTGAACATGGAGAGGACATTAAGAACTATCTCTTGAGTTTTGAGCGCAAGGCCAAGACTTGGAGGTGACCTGAGGAACAGTAAGCCTGTCGATTAGTGCCACTCTTCACAAGAAAAGCTTTGGATGCATATACAGAAATGAATGAGAACAGCTTCCATAGCTACTGGGACCTCAAGTATGCACTGTTACAAAACTTTGAAAGGTTAGAACCTGGGTGAGGAACCATGAATTGGATGAGGGATGGGCTGGCTGCCTTAAAACCTCAAAACTTGCACTTTAGTACCTGAATGCTCACAAAGGAGGATTTGTGAAACCTAGAGCACCAGCATATCATGCCAGTAGAGAAAACACTGATGTAATTCCCAAGGGGGGCTCATGGACCTGTGATCGTGAAGCTAGCAAGCGTGAGGACACGAGTGTCCAATGCTTCTACTGGCAGCAGCCTGGACACAAAGCAGCAGTATGCTAAAAAAACAAGATTACGGGATATCGTTATGTGCAGAGGGAAGGAAGGGACATGTCACCTGGTGTGATGCAAAAGTGGGTGCAGACTAATGGCAAGACTCTGCAGGCCATGCTGGATTCTGGCAGTGCTGTAACCTTGATAAAAGAGTGTCACGTCCCATTGAACACTGTGGATTATGAACTCTGAAAAGAGGTCCAATGTGTGCATGGACACCAGAGGAGCTATCCGCAAACTGTCTGTGGAAGTGAAAGGCCAAAAATATTTAATAAGGGCAGTAGTCATAAACAAACTGCCATATGATGTTGGACATGACATCCCCACATTACTGGACCCGATGAAGGTGACTGAAAGCCATGGAATAATGAACTCTCACAATGCGGTGGACAATAAAAAAAGCAAGGAGTCTAAGTGTACGGTCCAGTCATCTCTCAGTCTCAGAAAGGGCTGGAGCCATTACCTGAGGGGGACAGCAGTGAAAGATGGCTTATAAGCAACAACCTGTTGTACAACCTTTCTGACTCAGGCACTGAAAGACTGGTTGTACCATCCTATTGTAGACAGCTGGTGCAACATCTGGCACATACTGTTTCTTGGGCTGGACACTTGGGACGACAGAAAACATATCTACGTTTAAGCAGCAGATTCTTCTGGCCCTCCATGTATGTTGGCACACAGAATTTCTGCAAGACCTGTGCTGTGTCAGAAAGTGACACCCCAGCAATGATCAGAAATGATCTGCATTCTCTGCCATTGATCAGCCAATCCTCACAGACCAGGGGACCAATTTTACATCCACCCTGATGAGACTGCTACACAAACGTTTGGAGATCAAAGCACTCAAGACCACCCCATACCACCCACAGTCTGATGGCGTTGTAGAGCGGTTTAAGCAAACCTTCAAGTCAATGCTATGCAAGTTTGTTGCAGATACAGGAAACGATTAAAATAAGTGGTTACCATTTGTGCAGTTTGCATACCGGGAAGTGCCCCAAGCACCAGAAGCCTTTTGGACTTGTTGATATTGACCTGGGAGAAAAAAACCTCTATGAAATCAAGCACTAGTGTGGTGGATTATGTGTTGCAGATGAGAGAGCAACTGGAGAGGTACCATCAAGCGGCTGAAGAAAATCTCACTAAAGCCCAGCAGAAAAAAAAACGATGGCATGATCAGCAGGCCCGGAAGTGAGTTTTACAACCCCTTCCAACTACGACCGGGTACAACCACTGTTTTAAAACACACCATCCACCTCAAGTCAGGTGGTCCACCAGTTCGACAACCACCCTACAGAGTTCCTGAAAGGTTGGTGGGTGCTCTAAAAGATGAGGTGTGTGCCATGACTGGGAGTCATCGAGCCATCGTCCAGTGAGTGGAGTAGCCCAATGGTGGTGGTTCCAAAAAAAGATGGATCCTTAAGGGTGTGTTTGGATTTTCGAAAGCTGTATACCATCTTACAGTTTCATGCATATCCAATGCTTAGAGTGGATGAACTACTGGAAACAATCGAAAAAGCAAAGTATATAACAACACTGGATTTCTGCAAGGGCTATTGGCAGGTGCCACTGAAAGAAAAGTCAAAGGCCTACACATCATTCCACACACTACTGGGAGTATACCAGTTAACAGTAATGCTTTCCGGCTTCATGGAGCTCCAGCCACCAAAGACTGATGGATAAAGTCTTACAGGACTGTGGAGAGTTCAGCTCCGCCCACCTGGATGATGTGGTGATCTTTAGCACTTTTTGGCAAGGTCA
>JAUZSU010156633.1:0-14130 GCA_034780255.1 Parotocinclus maculicauda
TCGTCTGTCTGTGGATCATTGCATTTTGGGCTCCGAGTAAAACCTCGTGGGGGTTCCTGGGGATTTGGCGTGTCCAGAAATGGACTCGCAGATATCTCCAGGACGCCCCTATCCTAACATGGCACCTGAAAGTCCATCATTTGTGTGGCTACCTGGAGCTTTGTTAATGACCAGTAAGTCCAGGTATGATTATATATGTGTGTATGGGTTCTCTGTGGTCTACAGGTCCAGAGGGTGGGTCAGTGATCACGTGATATGGCTCAGGTGTGCAGCCAGTGTAAACTGATCAGACCTTATTCAGCAGTTCAGTATCTTCTCTGGGTCACAATGCTGTACTCAGACATTAGAAATGAGGAAGGAAGTGGGTGTAGGGTGCCCAGCACACGGCCCAGGCAGACACCACACTCCCATGGGCCTAATCGCTCTTTGTTTACTGTACCGGGGTGTTATTTGAACTGGCTGTTCAGTCCTGACTTGGCTAGAGCAAATCCAGAAGAGAAAGCCACTCATATGTAGACTCAACGCAAACACTTGATAAAATCAGTCGCGGCCAGATCGGAGAGACCAGGCTGTTCTGACATATGTCTGTGTTTATGATATGCAAAAAACATTCTCTGCAAACGTTTCACAAAGAAGACTGGCTAACACTGACCGGCTCACGGTCGTGCCTCAGAGTTTCGAGATTAATAACACGGTTTCCAAGCACACCTTAATAAAAGCGCTTGGACCGACTCAGCCACACTGCTGATTGTAATTATTGTTTATGGTGGGCGTTAAACCCAGCTGAAGTGAACGTGCACACTGGGCTTTGAAGCTCGGCTAAGTACAGATATCATATGCCAAGATTGCAGGCGAACGCTAAACACATAAACAGTCCCACACACGCAGTATCGCCTGCTAAGCCGTTATGAATACACACACTCTCTCTCTCTGTCTGTTTCAGGCTTTTTATTCAGGCTTTTTTTTTTCACTGATGGGTGGAGTACAGTTCCGGGAGAAAATAATAAGATCATATTTAACAAAGTGTCCGGTTCCTGTGAAGACTGCCATCGCGGGAGGCGAGCAAAGGAAAGAGAGAGAGCGATGGCTGTCGAGAAACGGCGGCCCGAGATTGGCCCGGGATTCATTAAGGTGCAGAACGTTGCACATATTTTCATTATTCACACAAAGGTAGGTGTCAGCTAATCAGGGCGAAATCGGCGGCGTTTAAAAAGCTAACAGACAGACTCCATCCATTATGTCAATTATGAATTAGCACCTCTCCACCATCTCGCCACTCGGAAACGTCTACTGCCGTCTTAATTAGCCAAACACAGGGCATCAATTCCTCTCAGCCAACGCCGTCTCCTCACACAACCACCCACTCAGCCACACACACGCGCACACACACGTAGGCACACGCACTGATGTGAAATGGCATGTAGGGACATTTAATGAGGAAGGCTCTTGTGTTTGTCATGCTTTGACAATACATTACCTACCTTATAGCCTTGCCTGTTTCAAGTATAAAACCCATCAACTGCACCAGCTCGGGTTTGAGTCCACGCAGAGGATTTACACACACGCTGCACACACACTATCAAACAGTATTACACACACTGTAAAACCAGCAGGCTTGAAATAACTCACAGTGCTCGAATGGGAACTAGCTTGAAATTGTGTTTAAATTGTAATTGCTTCAAAGATTTAGTATCTGCATGCTTTTAAATGGGGCGACAATGTGGCACAGCGTACCTGCTGCGTAGGTGCAGCGCAGCTCCAGGGTCCTAGGTTCGATCTTTGCCTCTGCCTGCTGTCTATGCCAACATTGGCTGACTTTACCCAGTGTAGATGTTGCTCAGCTCCAGAGTTCTGGGTTGGAATTTCAATTTTGGATACTCCCAGTTAGTGCTGGGCAGTATACTGGTTTATATGTGGGAGAAGTCAGTCATCTGGTGCCTGCTCCGTCTCCTAGATTTGATCCTTGATTTGACTAAGGTTGGCACGATCTCTCTATGCGCTTTATATAATATCATTCCATGGGTTGTACAGTTTTTTTTCCAAGGTTAGGTTTTGTCACTGGTTGTTGTCTGAGTTTAGCATGTTCTTCCCTAGTTTGTGGTATGTGCCGGTAAGCTGGTTTCCTGCCATGTGTTGGTGGACTGGCTGCTGTGAGCTACCAAATGTGTGACTGTTTAGATGGACTGTTTCCATGACCTAGTTCCAGGGATAGGTTTTACAACAACCATAGTTCTAACGTATACAGTTTAGTGCCTTATTCTTAGACCACATTAGATTAAATATACAATTGTTTAAGTATGCTGTAATGAGCATACAAAATTATTTAGCAGTCTTTTGTATTTGCATGCAACCAGTACAGAAAAGTTGTTTGTAGTTTTAAAACAGTTGGTCCTTCTGCAGTCAGAAGAAGCTTGATCAGGAAGGTCTTTTGGAAGGGTAGCAGCCAAGGAACCACTTTTTCTGGAAGGATAAAAGGGCAAAATGTGCTAAAAAAGCTCACAAAGATCAGACTGAAGACCAGTGGAAAATAGGATTATGATGTGGTATATATGTTACAATATATATGGTCATTATAGAATTGCTATAGCAACACATCTAATGGTGGCTTAATACTGCATATACAGCACAGCCAATCAACCAGAAGCTGGAAACCAGAGAAAGAACCTGTCAAACTCCATAGAATAAAATAAAAACTCAAACCTGTGAGGTACCAACAATACCTGGACTCAGTGACTTACAGCAATATTGATTTGACCGGATGCATGTTTGCATGTTTTCCCCTCACATGTGTATGGCTTGAAAGACCTCAACGATTAGAATTTCTTGTGCTCACATAACTGCTACATCCATTGTGTTTGAACCTTGTCCAAAACTGTTAGCAGTCGTGGTCCCATATGACCACCTTAAGCCATCTGTCCAGGGCTGTTGAAATTGGACATGAGCCGCTGTGCTGTCCAGACCAGGCCCTGTCTCTGTGTATCACTGTCTCTTTAAGAGATGTAAAAAATGAAATGGGGAAAAAAGAAGATGAAGTCCCTCCCTTTTCCTCCTGCTGCCACGGCTACAGCCAACGAGCACTGCGACCAGTGTGACATGATCATACTCACTTTTCTGTAGTTAAGCTCTTGCTGGGGTCGACCACTCACAGCTGCTCAATGAGTCATTTGATTGTCATCTACCTCATGCACTCTCGAGCAGAGGAGGGCAAAAGAGGGGCAGATTGAAAAGGCAACTAGATGAAGAGCTGGATGGAGTGATAGAATTAAAGTTAAGGCTATATGCAGGAAGCAGAGAGAGGTCTGGCAGGAGGTAGAAGAGAGGAAAAGGATAGGACTGTGTTGAGGTAGAGAAAGCCAGAGAGGGAGGGTGAGGAGCGCCTGGAGCGTCGTCTGCTCAGGATGACAGGCAGTCACAGAGGCCGAGGCAAAAATAAGTGAGTTAGAACAGAGCTGCTGGCTCTGTAATAAAGCGTTTAATGGACAGACAGCCTCTCCTCGCCTTCCTCAGGGCAACACTAAATCCCTCTTTATTGTAGTTTGCACAGATGTTAGTGAGTTATCCATTTCTCTAATCACACTGGATACTGGCACATCCATCTTAAAGTTGAAAAACAACAACCCCGCTCCCCACCTCCGTGCCACATTCGCCCAGCCGGCCCGTCGTCCCCTCCCACTGCCTCTGCTGCTCCTTTAAAGTTGAAAGTGAGTCATCTGTAGGTCAGTCGCTCCGATACAAATAGAATTCAGAAAATATTGTGTCCTGATTCGAGGGTTCATGCGATTAGGTAGCGCCGGCGGTCAGGCTTGCTTTATGGCTTTTGGTGTGTTTTGCGGCTGGACCCGATATTGCCAGGCGACCCGTCATAAAGACGCAGACATTGTCCCCGGGCCTTCATCACCGTAACACGATTCGCCTCCGTCGAGCAGGACCAGCGATGTCAGATTGGTTTTGGACCCCGTGAATTTCATAACGGCCAGCAGAGGCAAACGTGATTTGCTCATTGACAAACAACAAAGTGGGCTGGGAAAGTAGGTTTGGATTAGAGAGGTGCGTGTCAGGGTAAAGCGATAAGCATGGGCATGTGTGCTTTAACCTGATGTAATCTCATATATCAGATATCGGTGCAGTCAGATGATTTAACCGGTGTATGAGTCTCTTTGTTGGCTCGCGACCACTCTTAAGAGCGAGAACATCTTCAACATCAGCCAGGTTGAAAGACACAGGGGTGCATGGGAAGCTGAAGAAGATCAGTTCTGGAACATGATAAAATGTCTGTCACTTGTATCTGCCCATCTTCTTATATAAGCTCACCTGACTGGCAGTACCCCTTCAAACTGACAGAGGTCACCATCAGCAGTTTTCTTTTCCAGCATGGATTCAAACCTGACAGCCATTTTGTTTAGCACACGGACAGTATTTGAAAGCTAGCCACTAATTTCTGTGAATACTTTTTAGTTTTGATTGGCCAAGGTCCACTGGAAGCTATCCTTACTTGTGATGTTTTGAAATGGTGGAAACGTACTTTAAATTACAACAGTCTAAAAGAAGACAGAAATCAGCTGGACTGCTTAGCCCATCTTAATGAAAATAAGGTAACGTTCCATATGTTTTCCTTGTACAGTTTGGAGTTGGTACATAAATAAACCTTGTTAAGGATCTCACTGCAAATGCATAGCTAATAGAGGATATACAGCTACCCTATATATAGCTATGTGTACTACTGTTTGGCAAATACAGGTACACCCTGTCTAATGGGCATCTGATCGACGACTGTTCGTTTTACCGACTTAGGTCTAAGTGTCTCGGATGCATTTACATATCATTTGCACACAGTTTTGTGATACAAATACTGAAAATAATTTACATTGCAGTACAATAAAAAGACTACAAAAATACTAAATGACTGTGGTGGCAGGTCAACAAACAGTTCAGCAAACAACCTGTTTTACATAACGTGCAGCCATTAAAGGGCACAGTCCTGTCTGAGACCATCAGTCTTTCTGTTATTAGTGCAAGCTCTGGCTCATTGTTTACAAATGTATTTATTTAACATTGTATTAGCATCACAAGCATTGGCTATTCATGACAGAAGCAAGGTTACATCAATGTCCAATTTAAAGCAGCCAGTTAACCTAATGTAGGAGAAGCAAGAACCATCTGAAGAACATTGCATATTCCTTCTTACAATCTCAGGTTCTGACCATTTAACCTTTGTCCGACTGGACATCAGATCCCTCAAAAGAAATAAGCAACCATGAACATACCCAAAGGAAGCGAAGTTTCTTAGAATAAGAAGATCTGGCAACCATGTTTGATTCAGTCGTGTGTGCAAGTGCAGATAGAGGAAAGCCATTGAAATCGGAGTAAGGGAATGATTGCACTGATAAATCAGATTACTGAAATAAAATCCATCTTTCTTGATCAGATTTATTAATCTGGTTCCCAGATTGGAGTATGCTGTTTGCATGCACTTATTTTCATGCCAATTTTCACTGGACTTCCATAAACTCCAGGCGGTTCCTTAGAATTTTCCTTGTCTAGATTCAGAAATATGCTCTTTACTGAGGTTATATATTACAAACAGTTGTCTCTGTGGACACTAAAGGGTAAATCGTTTATAAACAGAGACTCGTAACTATGAATTCACACCAGATGCATAACCTAGAGACCTGATGTCAATCCACATCGAATACTTTCCATATGTGCCACTAGCAGGAGAAGAGCAAATGCACACGTACATTTTTTAAATCAACGACAGCGTTTGGTAATAAGATTTGAAGATCCGAATTTGCATTTTATCCCCAGGACTTGTTTTGCTGGTCAGTGAGCATCCTGAGGAATAAGCATCCTTTTTATACAATGTATTACAGTGTAGAGATGTTCACATGACATGAGGCAGTGAACAAAAAACAGAATATGTGAGTTTATTTTGTTTGCTGTAAAAGGAGAATGACTGGCTTGTTGAATGGCCGTACTTGGTGTGTGAGTGTAAAAAACAGAGATGGCTCGTAAAACAAGACATCTTTAAAAGCTTTGGAAACTCGCTCAGCAGGAATTTTTTTCTGGGATGCTAGATACCACCTTAAGCACCACTTTGTGGGTATATTTCCATTGTTCAGTCCTTGGGGAATGATGTTTACTGTACAATTATTCCTGACAGCTTCCTTGCTTTCTCTTGTTTCTCACTCATCTGCTGAGAAAAGCAAAGTTTGGACACCAGCACATCGCCACAAGCCACTTGAGCGAACACATCTGCTGCTTTATTTCCCCCGATTAATGCCTGTCTTACTCGAACACCAAAATGAAAATAAACCGGCGCACCACAAATGAGGCCTCGATGCTAAGCGAACAGCCCTGTCGGGACGTCTCGTGGCTGGAAGCTGCCGCTTAAGGGAGCATAAGTTGTGCTGCAGGAACGTGAGGGAAAAGGTCACGGAGAGTTCAGTGTGATGGGGATGAGTAATGGTTGTAGAGGGGGAGGAAGAGGGGAGGTCTCTGTAGCCATCTCTTGTTCTTTTCTGCTTTGGCTGACGGGCCTCGCAGCAGTAGCCTGAGTCTTGATGGATTGGCAAGCAGTGAAAGGAAGCGCACACACTCAGTCCACCAGCAGCATTGCCACTCCCAATAACCTGCCACTGGGGCCTGGGAGTGAGCTTTGGACCGCCCAAGATTTCTCTACATGCTAACCTTTGCTATGTGCCCCCCAAGGGCTGATTTGGGATCTATAGGAAGGCAGCTAGGGTAGTTCTTAATATCTGGCCGTCCTAGTGACCTGGTCAGGTTTGGAGGGTGAGGGAGGGCTGCTTGTACCTGGCTAGACACTAAAGAACCCAGCAGGGGTGGGCTACTAAAATAAACATCAAAGGAGAAGTGGATGTGTATCAGATCCTTTTGTTGTCTTGAATTGCAGGGGTCCCCTGAGGAAGGAGGGGTAAGGGATGATCTGTCTCAGGCTTGCTTCCTGCTGAAATATTTTTTGATACATTTATCAAAGGGACCACAAATGCATTAACCACTTAGCAGCCACCTGGTGGCAGAGAGCCTTCCGTCGCTTATTCGTCTTCCTCAGAAGTCTTTGTCCAGCTAAGGACGAAAGGAATCTAAGGAAGGAATCTGGAGCGTCATCACAGGTCTGGTTTACGGTGATAATTACCTCCAAATCACACCTCACAGATGCTGCAAACATGCATGAACAAGCTTGAACTAGCCAGGCTTGATGTCTAAATCAATGCATCTTAAAAGTTGGGCAGCCTTCGCAGCTCTTCCATAAATAAATCCATTTTGATATGCGAGCTTACCACGTCGATTAAGCACGCAAAGGCGCTCCCGTGTCAAACTTGACATGTCACGAACCCAAACCCAAGCAACTCTCATGGCGTCTCTGGAGCAACGCTGTTCTCAGAGCCGTTAGGATTTGTTTGCTTGTTTGTTTTTCATGTCTACGTCCCCGTGGATGTGTCTAATTGCACAACCTGATTGCGTAATGTATGCACAGTCGAGCTGAATAGACAGGGTAATAAACGTTCTTGTGTATGCATGTGTGTGTGAGCTTGGGTGCAAAGTGTCTCATTTGTACCCCGTGTTCTAATAAATGTTAAGCTGTCAACCAGCGTGTCATACTGCAGCGTGCACTCACTCCGCTAAGGGACTGATGCGCTACAAACAGCACCAACAGCAGGATGATAATAGACCTCGCTTATGTTCTGTGCTTCTGAAGGTTTTATAGACGGTCTGGCGGTCTACGGAATTAGAACCAGCCACCCAAGATCAGCGGGAATGTACTTATTCGGCATGTTTTATTACTCTTGCACTTTCCGTAGATGAAAAGCTTTTAGAGGCCTTTTGATTGATACAGTATTTGCAGATTTGTTCTTACACGGTAAGGCTGTTAAACACTGATGATAAAATGGCAGAATTTGAGCTTTGTGCAGATAGCTACAGAGCTTCTGCTGAGCTTCACATCAGCTCCACCTTTAAAGACTTTGATTCATAAATGCTAAAGAGTTGTGTAAGTTACAAGACAAAATGAGAGAGCAAATATAAAACTCAAAGTGCAAACTCAGTGCGTTCAAATACACAAAATAATACTATAACTGCAGAAAATCTGGGGGTTTTTAGTAACAAGTTTAGGTATCCACTGGGTTTACATGACTCGGGTAATACTCTCAAAAATCTCATTTCTAATCTGATTGTGCAATCAGCCAAAAAATCTCACAGAAGGAAGTGTGACAAACTTTACATTATTATTTTCCTCTTTTTATTATTACTATTGAAACTACTTTTTCACTCAAGCATGTACTACATTTTAGAGTCTCTGAAATGCAGGATCTTTTCGTGGAGCTTTGGCTCATTGTTCAATTCCAGGGTTGCCAGATCCCACTAGAAAAACAAACAATTGGGTCTAAAGAAACAAACCCAAAAGAAGCAAATTGGCCCAATACGGGTGACTTACTACGATGTAAGACAGTAATCACTTGATCAGTTTGGTGCAGACTGAATGATATAAAAGTAAAAGAATACATGCGCTGAGAAATCAGATTACTTAAATAAAACCCAGTTCTTTATTAGGTTTCATAATTTTATTTCTAGATCTGACTTTGTTGTTTACATGACCACTTGAATAATTGCAGTGACAATTAATGGATTCTTAGGTGCATGTGAGTGCACTCAATGTCTGCAATTTCTGTATTAACTTCTTACACCACCCTATACACACACACACACACACACAAATTTAAATATAGATCTGTAAGCACCATTTGAAATCTTTTACTAAAATAAACATGCTACTTATGCAAATAAAAAATCCACACTTCGGTGGTTTGATTCCTGGCCTGGATTGTGTGGAGTTTGTTTGTTTTGAAGATGAAACTTGTGTGAATGATGGAATGATTCCTGTTCTTCAAATACAGGCAATAACTCAGAACGTCATCTTATTAAAAACACTTTCACATCAAACAGGAACTAGGGATCGATTTGAAAGAGATTTTCCCCGTAGAGCTTCCCCAAGAACTGTGTTTGTTCCAGGGCTTTTTTTGGTTTGCATTTGCTCCAGGGCGGCATTGGTGGTTTGCTGAGTAGCACTGCCATCTCGCAGCAAAAAGGTCCTGGGTTCAATTCCAGGTGGAGCATCCTAGGTTCTTTCTGTGTGGAGTTTGTATGTTCTCCCTGTGCTTGCATGGGTTAACTTCAGGTACTCCGGTTTAGTCATACAGTCCAAAAACAAGTTAGTTTAATTATTTACACTAAACTGGCATTGACTTCAGTATACATGACTAGTATTTATGTACATTTATGTGTTGCTTGTTACAAAGGCTCGCTAAAGCCTGAACTGGTGTTTTTTATTTAAAGCATAAATATATACGATCTGTTGTTTATATGGTTCCAAAGCAGGGGCATTTTTAGACTAATTGTCATATTGAGAAGAATTTAGAGGGGCACAGCTTTACCCCCTTCTTGCCAATCATTCATAAGGGCGAATAAAAACAATTGTGAATAACAACAAGCTTGTTAAGCTCTAAATAAATTAGTGGCCATCATTCTGCCACAGATGAGAAATGAAGAACAAATGAGCACTAAAGAATTCGTATTAATTGCTGTATAGCTGATTCACCCATGAAGGTTGGGTCCCTTTTTGAGTCTTGGTCCTCCCAATGTTTCTTCCTTCTACATTCAGGGAGTTTTTCCATTCCACTGTCACCCTAGGCTTGCTCAATTTGGGATTGGCCTTTTAAAATAATATAATATTGCACAGCTGCTGTGAGACAATGCTTCATAAAAAACAAGTGCTATATAAATAAATCTGACTTGACTTGAAATTTGACTTGAATTTGAAATATTTTTAGATTACTCCATGAGGAAAAAAAAATGAATCAGACTGAAAATGTTTAAGCTTTTGGAAAGATGCTGGTGAGTTATGGGAAATGTAGTGTCTGTTGTGAATTTGCATGGAGTTTCCTGTAGTTCTTGACTTTTTACCCCCTGTAATTTTGCATGTCAGGACATTTCACTGCATACTTGTGGTGAGAAAAGTACCTACCCTGAAGTAGGAGCTAACAATCTTCCCAAGTACTGTTGCAAATGGAGCACAGTTCTAAGAACTCTGAAAATGTTTATCTTTAAATTGTTCTTCCTGCTAAAGACGACACTTTTTCCTGCACTTTCTGCTCATCTTCCTCCGGTTCTTAGTTTGTCTCTATCATTCTGACCCTCCTCTTCACCCCTCTTGCCCTGGTTTGATCTTCCTTATGAAAGTATGCAGAAGATAAGATCCACTAAAGCTGATCTGAAGATCTGTTTTCATTCTGAGTGTGATAAAGGGCAGTTCAGGCTGCTCTATCAGCTTTTTGTAATCATATAATAACTCATAGCTCTGTATCGTTGTGTACTCAGATGAGGGTGCTGTACACTGTGCCCACATCGTTATTGGCAGAGTCTGCAGAAACATTTCTGACATCTATCTAAAGCTGCACGCGTGCTCAGATGTGAGTGTGTATCCATGTGCATGCGTGTGCACGCACTGAAGCGGGTGAGGCTTTGGGAGTAGGGCCGGGGTGTTGGAGGAGGAGATGATTATGCCCATCTGTAGCAGATGCCAGGTGTGTCGCCCCTCCCTCTCCTTCCCCTTCATATTTCGGGTAGATGCTCGCGATGCTCCGCTCCCTTCATCACACTCCATCAGGCCGCTCCAGCTGCCAGCCACCACGCTAACTAGTACCATGGGGCACACACAAATACACACACATGTGCACACACAGCAAGTCTGTCAGACGCTGTAACATTTGTTCCTCGATCAGAATGACAGGATGCTTGCTGATGTTCAGGATACAACGGACTAAGAACTGGATCAAGTCGAATCCTGATTTCTGCAAATCTTCTTCATAAAAAGTGGCATACCCATACACTGGAACCCACTAAAACAAACAAACACAAACCCAGAACACACACACGTACACCGCCAGGACCACCCTGAAAAAGGCTCGTAAAACACCGCGCGACAGGCTGATTGATCCGACGCTGAAAATGGGCAATATTCCTCCTGCATCGATATCAATAAAAGCTTTCAAGCTTGAGGCCGCCCAGACCTCCTTTTTGTTTCTCTTCGAGCAGAGAGGAGGGAGGAAAAATCCATAGACAATTGATGGTGTCTGGAAGAAAGGCTCTATTGGAGTATATCAAATCGGACTATCGAAAAGGGGGGGTTTGCCCTGTGAATTATACTGTTTGCGTCAAATTCAGTGATGGAGTGAAGGACATAAATTGTTTTGTTTTTTTTGTTTTTTTTTTTACTTTTTTTTGCTGTTTTCTATGAATGGGACTTCTGGTAAAAAATAGATAAATAACAAATCGGCTTTGACATCTGACTTCAGAGTTTAGGGAGTCTGCAGGCGTCGCTTAGGTGAAAATATCATGGTCTTCAAGAAATCATTCTACCGCCCTGTTAAATGAATCAAGTCAGATTTATTTCTATTGCGGCTTTTACAATAGAGCACGGTCTTAAAGTCGCTTTACAGTATTAGAATATCTTCGATGGCCAATCCCAAATTGAGCAAACCTAGGGAGATGGTGGCAATGAAAAACTTCCTAAAGGGACCCATCCTCCTTAGGTGGCTTAGATGATGTACTGTATGTAAGAATAAAACTAATTAATCTAGTTATATAATTTTGTAGTAATAGTTAGAAAAGAACTGTCAGTATTAACAGATAAATAAAATATTGAATAAAAATCTATCCAACCCATTACTTACATACAAAGCAGTTTGCTCTAACTCCTGTCTATAAACAGCATATAATGGGCTTCCACAGGGAAATTGAGAGAACATGCCAAACTCCACTCATAATCAAAGGTGAGGCTCAAACCCAGGTACCCATATTTGGCACCATCAGTACCAATTAGTAAACACGCCTACAGGTTAGATGTTGGTCTTATATTTTTCTATATGTACTGCTCACAAAATGAGGGTATACTTCAAAATGAAATATCCCATAATAAAATACGCTTTAATTTTTGTGTTCAGTGTAGTTGCTTACCAGTGTCGGTATTTGTGGGTTGCAGGGTTTTGGGACTTGTTTCTAAGGTTTAATTGCTTATTTGGTCCTACTTCCTGATTTTGTGTGTCTCTCTGTACTGCTCACAGTGTATATAATATTTCTGCAAGTTGGTTTTGTTTAGACTATAAAGTTAATAGGTTTTGAAATGTTTGTTTGCTTGTTTCCATAGCCGTGGTTGCTTGTTTCTTTCGTGGGATCTGGCAACCCTGATTAATTTATGCACGTGTAAGTGTAAGTAACTGCCTTACCAGTTGTTTGCTCATTAGCTCATATTTGGACTAGAGACTGTTCTAACTCGGTTGATGTGCTTAGAGACTTTTTTGTAGAAGTTCCTCATGTTTGTTCGGATGACTTTTCTCTAAATATTTGTACCAAGCTGTAAATGCTCTTTATAAGTGTATCTACATGTCCTATTGTAAGTAGTACAACCCTCCTTAAAATGAACTGGTTCAGTCGCTCAAGCCCTTCTGGTTGATCTTCCATGTTCTTAATGCAGTCTATTGATGCATTTTTGGCTTCTATCAAACTGCAGTGTCTGTCATTTTAATCACTCACTTTAATCAGTAATTCGCAACTCTATATCTAATTTATTTTTTCTGCCATTGCACAGTATAGGCTTTTAAAGACGATTTTAGCCTCCATGCATGCACACATGACTGTATTTCTATCAAAATGAATACATATGCCATAACGTGCACCATCTTTGTACTTGACTTTCATTAATGCAGGTCTATCTGTGAAGGCAGACGGACGCTTTGCACTGCTCAGCTAAAATCAGGCCAATCAGTAGTATAATGAGAGCTGTAATATGTCCCCTGAGAGACAGCGAATGGGGGTTTCATCGTATCGGCTGAGCTCTTACAAATACAATAATCGCCTTTGTTTCTCAGTCCCTGTTTTCCTCTGGATCCAAACAGCAGAACCTGAACTCAGCCTGCAGTCAAGTTGATCCCACGTTTAATCCTTTCACTTTTTGTTATTTAAAACATGAGCACATGTGCTCGTTTTGTCTTTCCTTTCTGAGTTTTTTCAGTTTTATTCTCTGTCTTGGACGGGTGACTTAAAAACACCTGTCCCCAGGATATTAATCCAATAGTGATCAAAACAGACACTCTAATTGTAGTCTTGGGTCCTAATTATAGACGCTTTGTTTTCTAGGAATACATTTCAAAAGATACACCAAGCGCTCAGAGATTTGTGAAGAGTAATAAGTCCTAGTTGCGACCAAATGCAGACTTACATAAGGCCATGCAAATAAATTCGTTATTGTCCTGTGATAATGAGAAACGGAGAGGGAAAGAAAAAGAAAATGCAATGATTTATGTTTATGAGCCAGGGCCCCTATTATTATTTTTTATCTTGCATACATTAGCATATTTATAAGGTTTTCTTTACTTAAATCTTATCAGCTTGCAAAAAAAAAAAAAAAAAAATACAAACTTTGATTGCAGAGTTTGCTGTAATTTGCAGTATGAAGTTCTGCACAAAAGTTGACACTATTGATCCGTGAACAAAAAGTCTTGGTTTTCATTTATACTAAATGTATTCAGTCATTTTATTGTATTTTTTCCTTCATTTACTCCCTCCTGGAAATCACAGGGTGAAGGAGGTCTGAATACCCTGAATGGAGTGCCATACGATACGTGACTTGCTTCTTTGGCACATCCGGGTCTTAATCACATATCATTGTTCATACTTCCCCCTCAGAAGTTTGTGAGTTTAAATCCCAATTCCTACAAATCAATCATACGTTTAATGTATGGTAAAGCAAATGGTTGAATATGTACTGTATATATTGCAGTGTAGCCTACCTTAAACAAGCGTAATACACTTCCATTACGATACAGTTGGGCGATACATAAAGCTTATTTTGTAATAAAGTGTTAAATATTTTATTTACGTGATTGAATAATGCATTTAAGGCCATTATCACCCAAATGAGGATGGGTTTCCCTATTGAGCCTGGTTCCTCTCAAGGTTTCTTACTGTTCATCCCAGGGTTTTTTTCCTTTCCACTGTCGCCTCTGCTTGCTCATTAGGGACACAATGACTCTCATACTAAATTCTTACACTATAATT
>JAUZSU010156644.1:0-25856 GCA_034780255.1 Parotocinclus maculicauda
AATATACACGGCCGGGCTGCTATAGCCAAACCTTTGTCTAAAACCAGGTGTTTCAGTTTCATTGTCTAACCCCTGTAAATGAGATGTACTAATATTATTAATTGATATAAAAAGCAACACAATTTTCTGACAGCGGTATAAAAACGCAGGTGCAGTTTTCAGTCATTATTGAACACTTTGGTTATTCTATCATCCATATCAATCAGTCAATCTAAATTTATTAGTATATTGCTTTTCTCAAAAGGTCACAAAGCAGCTTTATTGAGATCCAAGTTCCTGCCTCTTTGAGCAAAGCCAGTGGTGACAGTGGCAAGAAAAAACTCCCTTAGATGAGAGGAAGAAACCTGGAGAGGAACCAGACTTATCCGTCTTCCTCTGGCTGACACTGGATAGATAAATACAGGAAGTTAATCTAATTAAGAGAAAGGGCTAATGGCCAGGTGACTGTGGGGGGAAAGTATGGGACAATTAGCATTTGTTTTGTCTTTGGTCTTCATGTAGTTGTTGCAAAGCTTTGAGGTGTGTTTTTAGCTGTCCACCGCAGTCCTTTCCAGCTGGGTCGTGTGTCTTACAGGTATAAGGAAGATGGACAGTCGGGACCTCATTTCCCTCAATAATGAGTTTTCTCTTTTCTTTACAAGCTTGTTTCGGTACTAGTTCTAGCCCCTCAAACTAAGCTGCACTTCAGCTCCACTCAAGTTGTTTCCATTATTAGAAACCAGTTCCACCTTGCCCTAAAGTGACTGTGTATCAGACAAAATAATGCTGCATATTTTTATACTATTTTATTTGGCTATAAATATTTACTTAGTCTCTGTTATTTTAACTATTACTACAAACTTATTTGACTACAAACATTAGTTCTATTATTACATTTAACATCTGGGCCACCCAAGGAGGTTTGGTCCCTTTTTGAGATATGGTCCTCACAAGGTTCCTTCTTTATAATGTTTGTGGAGTTTTTCATTTCCACTGTCTCCCCTCTACTTGTTCAATTTGGGATTGGCCCTAGCAGATAATTGAGTACTGTAAAAATTATTTGAGACAATACCCCATTTAAGTAAATCTCCAAATAAATACATCTGGATTGACTTGACATGACCAGTGTCAGCCCCCTAAGGACAGGTGTCCCATTCCCATATCTGAGCCCCGTTGGGTTGACTCAGGAAAAGTGGGCCTAAAATATAAATATAGGGGTGGTGCTGGTGGAGTGAACGACCAGAAAGTCCATGGTTCGAATCCCAACACACCCAAGCTGCCACTGTTGGACACTTAAGCATGGCCCTTTACCCTCAGTTGCTGGGATCGTACCCTTGTATCTGCTGAATGCTGTGAATGTATGTCTTCTAAACTGCTGGCACCAGTGGAAGAAGGTATACAGACATGTTTCTCGTGTTTTGGCAGGAATTGCGCAAGTACAAAGAGAACGAGAAAGATACGGAGGTCCTCATGTCGGCCCTGTCGGCCATGCAGGATAAGACTCAGCACCTGGAGAACAGCTTGAGTGCCGAGACCAGGATCAAGCTGGACCTTTTCTCAGCTCTGGGAGACGCCAAGAGGCAGCTGGAGATCGCACAAGGTCCGTTTATGGCTTCGTGCTTAAATTCAGAACGTTTTAACCCTCTTGTTTTATCTTGCGCTCGTGATGTGTGCAGGCCAGATCCTGCAGAAGGAGCAGGAGATCAAGGAGCTGAAGCAGAAGATCGCAGAGGTCATGGCCGTCATGCCCAGCATCACCTATTCCACCGATGCCAGCAGTATGCCTCCGGTTTCGCCACACTACTCGTCCAAGTTCATGGACACGGGTCCGTCCGGGCTGGACCCCAATGCCTCTGTGTACCAGCCGCTTAAGAAGTGAAGTTCCCCTTTTTCTGAAAGCGGCCTGGCTCAGTACGGGTGCCTCATGTTTAGAGTGTTTTTTTTTAACGCTCTTGCCGTGGTCTGTCATGTGGTATCGGTTATACCACAGGATGAATCACACAGTTACGATCTTCGATTGGTTTGTTTGCAAAACTTTGACGCACAGAGGCTTTTCTCTTCCTACGTTTGTGTTCATTCTGAGTAATTCCGTGCAACGGCGCTGCTTTTTCGTATTTGCACTTTCACGGTCAGTTTACAGACAGAAAATGTGCTTGGTTTAAGAGTATTCGCGATCGATGGTGTCATTTATTTATTCAGACTGTCTGAATGAGCATGTTTGAGTTGAGTTACGACAACGTTCTTGTTCTTTTTGCGTTCGTTTTGACCGTCGACACGTTTCGATTTCGTGCTTAGCATCGGAAGATCTGTTTTGAAGAAGAGGACAGATTGTGGTCGCATTCAACGATTTATAAGCTGCATAAACATTTGGGTTTTGCTGTCAACGCACATGCTGTTTGAATCAGAACAGAAAGGTACGAAGAGTTAGCACAGTGCCTTGAATCTTTTCAGTTTTGGGACCTGGATGATTCTGTATCACATGGCCGCACAAACATGGTCCCCCATACTGCTCGTATCTCAATAGTGATTTTTAGGTGACGCTAAAGGGTGGTGTTCATAGGACTACATAAGCTCTTATTAATAACTCATACAAACCCACATTTATATGTGGATGTGTCTCTTTTTTTCAGTTTGGTCAAAATTCCCAGGCATGCAGAGCTTTGTAACATAAGCCTATAGTACTGTGCAAAAGTCTTAAGCCACCATTAGAATTGCTGTTATACCAACTGTATAATGACCATATATAACATCTATTGAAGACTGGACCCAAATAACTTGTCACTCTATAATACTCTTTTCTAGATCTTTGTTCCAATTTTTGTAAGCTTTAGCAGATCTTTTTAACCTGTTCCCAAAAAGACCAGGGTCAGTTTACAATTGAAGTGCAGTGTAAGGGGAGGTCACTAAATACTTTCCACTCTAACTCTAATCTGGCGTTTGTTTCAGATTTTTCTCAATTTTTTATATTGCATAGAAAATGGATCAGTATTTTTCTGATTGTAATCTAATCAGACTAAGAGACAGAACAGTAATTATATATGGTCATTTTGCTGTTAATATAATGCCATATTTAATGGTGGTCTAAAACTTTTGCACAAAATATTACAGCAAAATATTGTTTTTGTCAGATTAGGTCAAGTAACAGTGACCTACAGTTGTGTTATGACACTTGGTGAGCCTACTATACATATGCTTTTTATAACAATTGATATAAACCCACATAACCATTTATAAAGGCATATTTCTGTACAAAGCTTCCTATTGTCCATTTTGATTAATGAAAGAGAAGCGAGAGCACCCAGCCCGTGTGGTTATGACAAGGCTGTTACAACATCTCATAACTGTTATTAACAATGACGAACGTGCAGTACTGTGCAAAAGTCTTAGGCCACCATTAGATTTGTTGTTTTAGCAACCTTATAATGGCCATATATAAAATATTGTCAATGTTTGGACCCAGAAAACTTTTGTCACTCCATAATACTCTTTTTCCACTGCCCTAATTCTTGTGAGCTTTGGCCTATCTTTGCCTTTTCTCCCTGTTCCCTTTGTGAAAAATTTATTTCTTGGCTGCTACCCCATTTGTCATCCTAGTGAAGTGTAAGGGGAGTGCCACTGTAGCCTATAGAAGCTGTTTTTCTGATTTTTTTATTTCCCTCAATTTTTAATACTACATAATTTTCCATATTTACTGATGTGATATTCTAATAAAGAGTAATATATCTGATCTAATGGTGGTCTAAAACTTTTGCACAACAATGTACATAAGTATTCCTTAAAGAATTTATTGAAGCCGTCGTAGCATTATTATGTTAATCTGATATACCAGGGAGACGCTTGAGATCCAAAATCAGTTGTTAAGCCTGATGTTCAGCCTAGAAATGATGAGAACAGTCATATGTCAAGTCATTTGGGTGTCATGTTATGATATGTCAAGTCGGTTGGGTGTTCGTAATCTTGACAGAAATAGTAAACATTGACAAAAGTAGCCTTTTGGGGCAGTTGATACCCACTGGTTCCGATGCTTTCTAAGTGTATCATGCGCTGTTTGTTTTGTTGTTATTAAGAGCGTATCTACTTGTTCTTTAGTCTTGTGAACACCACTGAATGTAACAGTGATCCAGTACCAAAGTGATCACTAAAATGAAGCAAATTCTCATGAACCTGGTATAATTTCTCTTGACAGGTAATCGGTACCGACTTGTTTAGGGAACCGTAATGTTGCGCAATTATTTCTGAATGTTTCATTTTAGTTCCAATTAAATTAAAGTGCCAATTCATCCCATATCTTCACCTCTTATCGTTAGCAGACAGAAAAAGCACTTTGTGTCATCATACCGGAGAAGTGAATGACCACGTATCACACTTGCTTACACTGACATGAAGTTTTTTATGTTTATTATTTAGCAAGAAGGATAATTTGCCAAAACTTGACCTTAGTATTAAAATGTGGTCTGGATCTTAATCCAGACATGACCTTAAGTACCAAGAAAATGTTGAATTTCAACTGGTCTCTTCTTTTGTTGGTTTGTTTTTGTTTTTTTAGAAGTATTTGTGTGGACTGCAAGGGCATGGTATTGGATTGTTTTTGGTTAAACTTTGTAGGAAGTAAAGACAAAAGCAGTTGTTCATCTGTTGTTCTTTGTTCTTATTGCTACACTGTTCCAGTAGTCTTAGGTATACAGTATGGCCAAAATAACCCAGCAGCAAAAGCATTTCTAACAAACTTACTGCTATCAATTTTGTAATACACTGCTCACAAAATAGAGAATATTTATATTTACATTCACAGCATTTAGCAGACGCCCTTATCCAGAGTGACTTACAACTGATACAGTCTTACAATTCAAGCAATAGTGGATTAAGGGCCTTGCTCAAGGACCCAACTGTGGCAGCTGGGCAGTGGTGGGATTTGATCCCTCGACCATTAGGTCTAGAATCCAGTACCTTAATCGCTAGGCTACTACATACAGTATTATATAAAGCATACAGGTATAGAGTTTTGGACATATTGGGGTACTGTACACCTCAGAGACCAAATATGATACAGGTCCCAACAAGTCAGTGCTTTAACTTTCTTGAATCATCATCTAAGATGAAGTCAATAAATAGTTTGCCAGATTTGATGGAGGATTTGCACAGAGGACTTTAATCAATCTGCACGCGTATGATTAACTGAAATGCCAATTAAGAGACGGGCTATATTGTCCAACATCAGTGTCTGACTTTACAGCCATGTAAAATCTACTGGAAAGCTTTCTCAGAGGACAACAAAAGAGGACAGCTCATAATAATACCTATGATTTCCTATGTATTTTTTTTTGCATCAACAATCCTGTGTTTTCTAACAGGTGGGACGTATTTCTGTATTAGTCACACCCACGGGTTCAAATCAAGCATGAACGTTTACAGCATGTTGCAGATATTCTTTTTGAGATAATGACAAGTCTTACAAGTGCTTTGTGCTCTGTTCAGTAGATGTTTTCTCATTCTAGTAAAAATAGCATGCAGCATAAAACTAACATAACTATAGTACACTGCTCACAAAAAATAGGGGATACCCCATAATAAAATATCCCCTCATTTTTGTGAGCAGTGTATATATAGCATGTGGGTCTGTGGTAGGTTATATATAAGGGTGATTCATCTAAAAGCCTCTTGGAGGTACTATAGCTCAAGTTTAGAAGAAGTGACGTGTAATGTCCTGCCTTTCTTTCATTCTGTTTTAAATACTGTGTGAAATCTGGTGAGAAGACAACAACCTGAAGAAGTATTTAGGACTCTCATGGTATAACAGCCAGTTTCCAGCTATGGTGGGGATTAATTTATCTGATTAGAGAAAAGGGCCAGTGTACATCAGATTTCTGATGAAGTACATCATATTTCTGTGAACTAAATATACTGCTCACAAACATTAGGGGACACCCTACAATGAAATATCCAAATTTTTGTAAGCAGTGTACATTATACAGTATTAGTTTATGGTGGTGTTTTCCTTGGCCTCCTCCACCTTTCCCCATTTACGCTGTGCTCGTGATGTGAATTTTACAGGTTGCGCACTACCAAGTTGTGTCAGCAGTACGTAAATGCTTAACCCTTGAGCATCTCTACAGTTGTTATTCTAAATAAGAATATTTAAGTTACTCATGAAAAAATCGACTTTATCCCCATCTTAATGACACAAAACTTGGACTCTCCCCCGCTGAGAAAAATACTGAGCAGATTTGCCTATTGTTTTTTTAGCTCATTTTAGTCTCATCCAGATAAAAATAAACAAAAGCATATGTCAATATCGTAAGAAAAATCACAATAAATAGACAATATTTGACTCCCAGCAGCCAAACCAATCATATTACATATAATTAGAAGGCAGGATGTCCTCTTTATAAGACAGTGTGAATTTATAGAGTAGTTATAAAAGATAAAGAGTTATGTATGTAAAAGTAATGTCCATTACAGAGGATGGAAGTTTCTGGGTGCAAAGGGAAACATTTCTAATGTAAAATACATAACATAAAAGAAAAATAAAAGAAGAATTTAAAGACAAGATATAAAATGCATAAAAACCTGGTTTAAAAGTGAACATATCACTACAAAATTGGTTCATTTTCCTATTTGAAGTTTGGTTCGCTTTTCATATAAAATGGTCTTTTTGTCCACTACAATGGACATGGAAATGTAAAAAGTTCTTTTTTACCCTAAATAGTTAGAAAATCCCATAAAAGAGAAATTGGCTTATTGTATTTGTTAATTATTTCTTGGTTCCCATGAGGATATGACAGGCATAGGTCACCTCACATTAGGGATAAGCGTTTTTACTGCTACTGCTCAATCCAGGTCTACTGGCTCCCAAATTAAAGTCAGTCAGTGCCAATACCGAATCTATAAACTTTAACCTTTAATAAGTAAGTGTACTACTATTTGATTGGACATGATACTCAGAAGACTTCATTCTCTCACCACTTAAAACAAAGTCAAACAAAAATAACCTTATACACTTGTTTACATTTTAGTAGAACACGACACCTCTACAACCCACACCACCACCCACATTCATTGGAATTAGGGAATATTCCATTTTAGGGTATCCCCTAATGTTTGTGAGCAGTATATTTAGCAAAAGGTTTTTTCTCTTGGCAATTCATCAGAAATAGATGTACACTGGCCCTTCTCTCTAATCAGACAAACCCATCCCAACCATAGCTGGGAAATGGCTGTTATACCATAAGAGTCCTAAATACTTCATCACCATCTTCTCACCAAACTTCACACAGTATTTAAAACAGAATAAACCTATTCTAAACTTGAGCTAATATTATCACTTGGGATAACTGCCACACTTATCCAGTCTGGACTGGACAACATGAATCAATGTATTCAATAAAGATATTAAAAGTACAATTGTTTGCTGGACGAAGATCTTCTCAGGAGCAGAAATCCAGGTCGTTCCAAAAGGTTCACAAACTTTTTGTTTCCTCCGCCCTGTCCGAAGCTCCAGCAAAGAACACAGAGGGCAGTTCAGGTAAGGTTTAAAGAGTGAGGAAGAGGTTCAGAGTGTTGCTCAGACCTTTTTTGGGAGGCTAAACTTATTTCAAAGCTGTTTCTATATTAACTATGAAATATGGAAGTACTGAAGTCAGCCAGAAGGATCATCCGGAGTCCGTCTGCCACAAAACAACCGTGGACCGCCGGGAAACACCAGAGTGAGCGAACAATTTTGTTTTCCAGTCATATTAATTTCTAACACTAAACAAAAACGTGTTATACTGTTACAGCTAACTCCGCAAGATTTATCTTATCTATTTGTTTGATTTAATTTCCTATAGAACCCTACGACTTGATGGCCAACATGGGTAATGGGCTGCGTTTCAAATCGCGTTCTATCACACTTAAAAGTATGTCTAAATATCACACTTCGTTTGGAGTAAGCCTACTACACTATATAGTCACTTAGCTATTTGGGACGTAGCCATCAATAGTGACAGTTGTTAATGAAATTTGCTTTATTGATTGTTGATTTATAGATCGCTTCATATCGAGCCGACTAACCTGTAAACGATTTGTAATTTGCATGGCCTATTTGTATATGCTTAATGGATACAACTGGCCGTGTTTTATTACACTGCTTAAAAAAATCAAAATTAAATATGCCCTAATATTAGTAATAAATCACGAAGCATTTGCATTTTTATAACCAATGATATAGCAAACAATAAAGTGTCAAATTAAATTGTTTATCATAAATATTTATTTAACAGTTGCCATATATACCAGAGTAAGTCAGTTGGTCAATGACCTTATATGCACTGTTGTAATTTGCTTATACGTTTGAAAATATTGTGTAATTGAAAAATTTTATACACTTTATTAAGTATATCTGGAGCCAACAGTGTTCTGTGGTCAGAAACTGGTACACAATTAGAGGACGAGCAAAAGAAATGGAATGAAATATTAACCTAACTGTACACTTACAAGAGCAGGTGTCTGACTAGAACTGTGAATGTGTGTTGCATTAGTGCGGTCGGTTCTGGTCTGGCTCAAGTCTGACACCTGGCCGGTTTCGGTCGGGCGTGGGTCCGAGGCACGGGGGGATTTTGTCAAGTGCAGGTCCAAGTCCTGGTAGGTTCTGGTTGGGCGTAGGCCTGAGTCTGGTCAATTCTGATTGGGCTTCAGTCCGAGTCCCAGTCAGTTGCGGATGAGCGCAAGACTGAGCCCCGATTGGGCATGGGTTCGAGGAGCAGTGGGTTCTGGCCGGGCGCAGATCCTAGACCCTGAAGGCTCTGGCAAGGTATGGGTTTGATAACGGGTGCGTGCCTGAGACCTGGTCGATTCTGGTCGGCCGTGGGTCAGAGATCTGCTTAGTTCTAGTTCTATAAGTGAATGCATTATTGTGAAAGACTACAACGTCACCACCATGGCACAAGCATTCTTCTTCAGTATTCGTGCTATCACAGGGAGGACTGGAACCAGAACCTGGTCAAGGCACAAGGCTGGACTGGGCACCACCAGTCAAGGTTCATGTCATTTGGTCTGAACGCATAGTTATAACTGTGAAGATGTTACATGCTGGCACAACAGGTGGCGTTAGTGTTGCTTTTCTGGTTGAGTTACTGCTTATCTTTGGGTACTCTGGTTTCCCTCACCTTCAAAAGTTGGTAGATTAGCTACTCTGAGTTGCCCTTTGGTCCGAGTATATTATGAACTGTAATTTACTGTTGCCCTTTCCAGTGGTTTTCACATCTAGTGCCAAGAATTTTGACACTCACGAGGAAAGAGAGTTAATTATGTCGCCTGGCAACCAAAACATGGGACTGTGCCAGCCCTGAACAATTCACATTGGGCTAGCTAATGAATTTATGATTACTACATTATATCAGAGGACCTATTAGGTTTATTAATGCTTGCAGTTTGGACACCCCACAGTTCTACTTAATATGGGCCTTTGTCCCCACGACTTAACGCTCTGGCCGCATACCTCAAATGCCTGGAGAAACTGTTCAAGCTTACTGCCTAATCCAAGCACAATGCCACGCTCTGTGCGAGTGAATTAAGAACAAAAGCTTTAATACAAACCATCTAAATCCATGTAAATCATGTCTACAGAGGGATAGACCCGATAGATTAACTAGGCATTTGACAGAACAACCAGATGGTTCATCTGCTGTATTGGGCGTACAATAAAGGGGTATTCTGTCTCCAGGACGTTGACGGTGCAAATTAAAACTCTGGAGACATAATTGACCTAAAATATGTGACCACCTTTCTATTCTACTCTTTCTATCTGCTGATTATTATATAGACGACATGGTGGAGTGTTTAGAACTATTAGTCCCACACATCTCCAGGGATCTGTTAATGCCCTCAGGTTCCTTTTCCCTCAAAACTGTACTAAAGGAATAGGATTTTACACTAGAGTGATACCGGTTGGTGGTTGACTAGCACCATGTCCAGGTTTCAATGACTATGACAGTACGTAATCTGTCCGGATGGCCCAGGATGCAAACCTCAAACACAGGAAACAGAGTGCTAGAGGAGGCCTTGATTTAAACCTTGGTTGTCATACTCCATGTTGCTTCTGCACGACAGCTTTCACAAAGACAAACAAGCTTTGCATTAAACCAAATCGGGCACCTGATGACGGCAGGTACGTTTTTGCATGAGCTGGGTGGATTTGCTTTTGGCACAGGCACAGTGGGATGCATATCAAGTGGAAACCATACTGAACATTTCTGAAAGGACGCTACATCATTCTAAAATTCAACGCATAGCAACTGTGCATTCATTCATAAAATCATGACTTTTATTTGACACCTGAGTATCTGATTCTCCAAGAGCTGTCTTGGTAATGTCAGTGAAATCAATGTAAAGATGGCTTTGTTCCCTTGAAATCGCTCTCACTGGCAGCAACCAACGGACATGGCCATGTCTGGCAAATTTCCTAATGACTGCACTCTTGGATCGATCTCACTGGCATTAAGACCAACCCTCATTAAAAACCTTGATGTTAAGGAAAAGGACAAACACTGGCCCATGCCTCACTGATGCAGTGTGCCCTGGCGTACTTTTAACAAAATGTCTTTCCATTTCGTTTGGCCATCTTTTAGAACCCATTCCAGGAGCATTGGTGCCCTTCCAGAGCTCCAAAGTCAATCACTTCTGATGAGAATCCGCACCATTTGCAGCAAAACACGGCTGCTTGGAATGACTAAAGTGGCCTTTTATGGGGTTTAATGGCGATGTGATAATGCCAAAACGCCGTGTCTATGCCCTGCTCATATTAAGCAGGTGTAATCACCACACATGGACCATAAATCACCCAAATCAATCACTCCAACCCCATACAACCTTAAAGCACCACCGCACTTTACACTCCCATCACCTACATCCATTTTAAATATATACTTAGCTTACAAATAGTTTATGTATTTTTATTGTTATATTATTTTATTTCCTTCTTTTCTCATGTATATATCACAGCTGGAGGTTTGCACAAAAAATTTCACTGTATGTTGTACATGTATAACAATACACGTAACAATAAAAAAGTCTTAAGTCTTAGTCTAATACACATTGGCGGAATGGAATGATTGGACACGTGCTTGCATTTGGCCTAATGATTGTATAGGAAAATCTGTAAATCATTGTCAAAGTTCACTGTTTGGGTCAAAGTAGAAGGAAATACAGAAGGAACCCCCCCTGATCATAATTCAAACATTAGGGCAAGGACAGAAAGTCAGTGGTTAAAATGAATGATAGAAGGTCCTGCAATGGGCATTTAAAGAGGCAATACCGGGCGAACACAACTAAAATTATTATTATTTATATATATATAAATTATTATCATTTATATACGTAAATACATAGATTACGGATGGATACGGGTGGCTCTTGAGGCAGAGCTGATGTGGCTGGAGATTTTCATTCCAACCAAGATGGATTTTTCAACAGCTGGAGTAACCAAAGCAAAATCTGATAGGGAGAACATGCACTTCCTCAAACAGGATTGAAACCTGGCTCCATGCAGTCGTGTGACACCAACACCACATTACCTGCTGCACCACATTCATATTATTTATCATTAATGGCAGGGTTAGTTCCATATTTTGATATTATTGGTGCTCCCTGATGACTCCTGAATAAACTCAACATAATGTTGGTTGGTCAGCTGAGGCGCTGGGCAGTATGTTGGTAAATACTGTGTGAAAGTAGGAATTTGACTACCAGTAGAGATTTGACTGTACTATTTATATGGCAGCCGTTCCTGCACATTTGCACGTTACTAAAAATAGGAGCATGACATGGTCTGGCTTTAGCAAATTTGACACTGAAATATAAACTTTTTTTTTTTTTTTAGTTCATTGACTGTGAAAAACAAATCCAAAGAGTCTCGGCATGTAATAAGAAATCTAGCAGATGGAACGACGTAACAAATGAAATTGAATCTGAAATTGGTAAAGGCATGGCCCAGGTTTACAAAACTGTCAGTCTGATGTATGTAATGCTCAGCTGCAAGCACTTTTAGTAATATTTGTACTATTTCATACCATTTACCATATAGTTTCTTCTAAAGCAAGTCGATTTTGATTTAGAGGTAGGTGTCACTTAAGATCCACCCTGTGAAATTGTATGTTGTGGTTATTTGTCCAAAAACATGAAACCTATTCTTATTTGTCAGACTAGAGTCGGCTGGTTTGGAATCTGCGAGTCTGTCACGCTGGTCTTTCGCATTTGTACGGTGAACCTAGAAGTGTGTAAAGCAATGTTTTTTGTTGACATATTTGACTTGACTTGATGAGTAATGAAGACCCATTGCTGCAATAAACCTTAATTATCACTAA
The DNA here is from genome assembly GCA_034780255.1 of Parotocinclus maculicauda. Lineage (NCBI taxonomy): Eukaryota > Metazoa > Chordata > Actinopteri > Siluriformes > Loricariidae > Parotocinclus > Parotocinclus maculicauda. The sequence goes on from JAUZSU010156644.1 coordinate 12,318, forward strand.
TCAGAATGTTGAAGTACTAATGCTTGGGTTTTCTACCATATCAGCAGTAATGCATCTGCCAGTGCCTTAGCTTGTTGGTATCAGTATAGTCCATCCTTTCAGCAAGGATTTGCTCTCCAAGCAGGCAACTGAGCGTTTCCATCTTCCAATTTAGTAAATGTAATGTAAACACTTGGTGGCTGCTTTATATACATTGCTCGCAAAAAATAGAGGATATTTCATTTTGAAATACAGTCCAATCCGGTTAATTGGACCACCGGTTAATGGGACCAGCCGCTTATTCGGACCAAATCCTAAAGTACAGAACAAATCCTATTATATACGTGTAATGTGATTCGCTTTTTTGGACCAAAATTCTGCTTAATCGGACCAAAGATTGTGTACAATATGTAATATCCGTTTCTCCCCAGCCCTCTACTGCCACCTACAGGTCTTTGCCTAACATTTCCAATTACTACCCAAAAAGCCACAAGTCGCCACTTAGCCACAGCAAAAGCAGATCAGCGATTTATGGGAGGATTTTTTGGATCTGGCCCTGTGTGGATTAAGACGAAGGTAATGGATGTATAGACGTATATTTGCTCTTTATATCCTAGTTTAATTAGCAAACCAGGACAGAGCTGTTTATGGCCCAACAATGAATTTCTGGCAATCCTGTGTTTTATCCATTGTTAGACCATCATAAGCAAAAGAGGAGTTAAGGTGGAACAACCTGATGTTTTGACCATTTTCATTGAACATCGTCCTTGTTCGTTCAGCCTAATATATAATTCATGATTCCATTGAGATAGAAACATGTACTTCATATTCTCAAGGGACGATGAGTCAAGCTCAGATCTTGTTCTGATTTCAGTTTCTCAAACACAGACTCGCTGTCCTCGGCTTGGCCTCGTAGTCCATCCTTGGAGAGCATCTAGACTGTGTTTATCACTGGCTTTATTTTGGCTTCATCTTTGAAATATGGCTTTGAATCGACAAGAAGGAATGTAGACTAAGGGCACGAATTCAGCAAATTGTTTTCCTTTCTGTGCAGTATTTTTCTCCAGTTCTTTTTGCTCAATATGTTCCAATAAGACCTTAAACATTACCTCTGCATAGATTAGACATGACTGTGTGAATTTGTCTTGGTTGCCCTTTGTTTTCCACCCTTTTGGCCTTAAACATTTGGGCCAACAACTTTAACCCAATTTCATTTTATAGAGCTTCCAGAGAACTGGACAGATAGCAGGGAGACCCTTGCAGATGGCGTGACCTTTAACCTCAGACACTTGGGCATGACTCTAGTCGATCAGCCCAAGGGTGAAGATATAACAGCTGCTGCCGTCAAGAGGATTATTGCAACAGTAAGTGGGCGCCTGAATTAACGTTATGTGGATGCTTCTTTCATAGATTGCTCAATCTGGTAGTGTGTAGGCATCCTTTTTGTTTATTTATTTGGTTTACTTAACGACACTATCGGCATCAGTGGCCATTTCAGCGGTACACACAAGGCTATTTCTACACACAAGGTTATATCAGGACTAGTTATAAATACATCTAGAGTAATCAATTAACCTAACATGCATGTCCTTGGATGGTGGGAGGAAACCGGAGTACCCGGAGTAAACCCACTTAGACACGGGGAGGACATACAGAAAGGACCCAGGCCGCTCCACCCTGGGATTGAACCCAGGACCTTCTTGCTGTGAGGCAGGCGTGCTACCCACCAAGCCATCATGCCATCTGTGGGCATCCTTTTAATTAGTGATCTCTGTTATTTAAGCCTCACTCTGGGGTGACAGAATATTACTGAATTTGAGTGGAATTGGAATGTAAACAGTATGCCAGGGCTCATTGTCCAACATCAGTGCCTAACCTTACAGCTATGTTCCGAAATCTATTATAAAAGACTTATCAAAAGGGCGAAAGCTTTTGTAGCAGCAAGGGGAGGTTTGGGCATAGTGTACACCCATCATTCTGGGGCGTTGACACTTTGGCTATTAAACTGTATTTAAAGGTTTTACATACAGTAGGTGAAACCATTTGCCAAAGCGTTTCATAAAAATACAATTTTAAAGATATTAAACAATAGTAAAAAGAACAAATCTTAATTTTCAGTAATTATAGAATATTATGTCTTCTGATGGCTGGTGTGTGTACAGTACAGCAGGAGTGTAAATAAGGGAGGGAGTGTAGCAGGGAGTTACAGAGATTTACAACCATGGTTAACTGACATTTAGTGACAGTCTGCAGTGTTTTGTATTGAATATGCTGGGCTCAGGCTAAGCTGTTTTCCTGAAGAAAGAAGAGCTGAAGAAATTTAAATTGTTGAGAAAAAATAATTGTTTTATTATGCAAAATTACGTAAAGTAAAAAATTAAGCTGGACTACTTTGACCTGCTTTTCTGATTTTACCCATTGTGTGTGTCTGTTAACGTAGGCCAAAGCTGGAGGAGGAAAGCTCCCTAAAGTGACCCTCCGAGTGTCTTCTCAGGGACTCCTTATTTACGACAGCGAGTCCAACGAGCTGATAGAGAGCATCTCCATACACAGGTAAATATCTTAAACATTTAAGACATGGTTGATCATGATTGAAATGAATGATTAAAGCCGTTTAAGATCTGTGAACTGAAAAATGACTGCATAATTGCACAATTCCCTGTCTTATTTACACTCCCGCAGTAGGAGAAATAATATTCCATAATGACTGCAAATTAAGATTTATTCTTTATACTATTTCTTAATATCATTGAAATTGTATTTTATTAAATGATTTGTATAATGGTACCATCTATGTTAAATGTTCAAATACAGTATAATCCTTGTGTTGCAGAAGCATGGAGAACACGGGGCACAGGCCGCTTCATTACAGGGCTGGGTTGTCAGACACAGCCAGCTGTTTACCAGTTGGGTCCCTGCAGTGGTGGCTACTGTATTAAACTGCTCACACATATTAGGGGATATTTCAAAATATGGGTGGGAGAAAAATCGAAATTAAATCGATTTTTAGATGCATCGCGATTCGGACGTTAACTATTCTGAATCGATTAACAAATAATCAATATCAATAATCGATAATCGAACACACTTGCATCTGAACATGTAGACTAGCTTCTGTTCTTAAACATTAGCACTCACTAACTGAGCTCTGTAACGGGAGCGTATAAATGGCAGAACCAGACGCAGAGTACAGAGACAAAACCGGCGTTTATTGGAGTAATCGACAGGCAAAATCAGTGTCAACAAACAGTCCAGGGTCATACACAAAATGGCAATAAGTGATCGGCAGATATAATCCAATGAGGGCGAGATGAAACCGGAAGTACGGTAAATTAGCAATAATCCACAACATTATAAAGTGCTTTGAAACGAGGTGAGAACCAGGAGACTTAGCAGAGAACTAATAAGGAACAGGTGTGTGTGTGTGATCAGAAGGATGGTGATGAGGAGAGTGTGATAGGCTGGGTTTGATCGCCTGAGCAGTCCTTATGTGTGAGAAGCTCATTTGTACTGTCTTGGTTGGTATTATTTCATTGTGTCCTATGTTCTATGTTCAGTGCTGTTATTTACAAGAAGTAATTCAGCATTTTGACTCTTCTTTCTAAAGATGCTAATTAGTTATTTTTTACTCTGCGTGTTCTACGTCGTTTAATTTATTTGTTTGATCCTCAGGATTTTGATTCTATGTTTAGAAATGTTGACCTTAGTTACTTCTATAAAAGGGCAGATTTTTATTTGATTATTTATTTATATGGTTTTTGGAATATGCTAAATTGCTTCCATTTGTTTAGTTAATTAAAAAATATTGAAATTAAATTAATCCTGGATTTGTTTCAAGTAGTCACATGGTAAAAAAAAAACTCTGTTTAGAAAAAAACAAACAGAGGTGAATCGATAATACAATAAATAATAAATAAACTGAGTGCTCCGGTGATTTTCAAGCTAACTTGTGAAGACTTGCATCATGCTAGTTAAATTTTTAAAATACTTTCATGGTTTGTTTTGAACTAGTCCAGTAGAGCCAAATAAGAGGAGAAATGCTCAATAAATGTCTAGAAAATTGTATTTGATCTAAATATTTAAATATTTTCATCCAAACAGTAATTTAGTCAGCCATCATGGTTTACCAGCAAATTTCATAAACCATATATGGTCAAGAGTGTCAAACATTCATCTTAACATCTTAAGTAAATTATGTTACTAAATGTACAGATTGCAAGGCACTAGCCAATACCTTAACAATACACTTTAATCATACAAAACATAGCTATAAAAATTCAGTTTGGCTATCCAACTGTAATTCATATTTTTAATTTTACAAACATAACAATACTTTAATAATGATAGGTTGTATTAGTTGAAACTGTTTATTAGATTAGAGTGCAATTAATTAGTGACTTACAATAGGTTTATAGCAATGGTAAATAAATCCAAATAAAGAATTTAATCAATTGTGGGTAAAGGGTCTTGCACAAGGGGCCAACAGTGGCTTGGCAGAGATGGGATGGACACTGGATCTTCTTGTTTATAGTCCAGTACTTTAACCGCTAGGCCACCACAGTTTTAATAAGACTGATTTGGGGTGATTTTATACATACAATACTATATAAATCACATAGAACTTTTTGTTTATGATAATAATTTAAAGCATGTCTTAATCAGCTATATATAGCACTCTGACTTTGTTTATATATGGTGTCTGTGTCCCATCATCTGTGTCCTTATGTAGTGGAACATTTCATGGGTGTACATTCATCATGCTTTGTTTAACACTCAGTGCACCTTTTGTGCTAAATCTCCTCATTCACATAAGACTGAGGTGTAACAAGATGTGTACACAAGCGCTGACATAAAATTGGCTTTATACATATTAGATCGTCTCATTACAGCACATTTATCTGGCTCGTCGGAACATCAAATAACAGTCCCAGTGGCAGTCCCTGTGCCTATTCTGTTTGAATGGCTTTAATTAACTTGCATATGGAGTTTTATTTAAGTCCACTTTGTGTGTGTAAAACCCTGATTATAAACATGATGGAGGCGCTGCATTTTGTCTACTTTATGTGCTGTTGCTGTAAATCTCTCATTAAGCTGTTAGTGCCTTAACAATTAGGGGATGTAAGTTAGACCATAATATTAATGAAGCTTAATATTTATGATGCTGTAATTAAGTTAATTGTTATCAGATATATTAGTAATATGCACCTTATGAGAGCTGCAATTTGATTATTAATCGATTCAATGCATTGATGCAGCTTTTTTTGTCAATGCAGATTTTCTTTTTTCTCACAGTGATTCCACTTCGGTTTTGGTCTCTTTATGGATTGTGAATATTGCTGTGTTTGTAATGTGTGAGTGTTGCTAGCGTTGGGTCGTGCTCATGTTATTTCGATCTTTTGCTGTAAGGCGGTCAGTATTGCTGTCGTAAGTCAGTCTTTTTCTCACTTTATCATAAGTCTTAAGTCTTGGCTTACACACATAGGCGAGCTCTCTTCAGCACCAAATGGGAAATTCTGAAAAATGTGTTATCTGGATGGTACAGGTAAAGGTGAGTCTTACAGTTCAGCAAGTGTAGACTTGCAGGTTTCTGACCAAATGTAGTAAATGCTACATTACATATATTTATTATGCATTTGGGCTATTTTCTGTACTGTTTAATTAGAGTTCTGTACAAAGTACTGTACTTCAAAATGTAAGGGAAATAATAAAATATGTCAAAGTTAAGCATAGAAATCAGGTATAAATGTAATACTGTATATAAAATAATGCAATTTGGTGTTTTCCTTCGATATTAATATTCCATTAGAGTATGTACCAATGTGAGATGTCTGTATATTTTGTCTGTGGCTGACTATTCTGATAGTGTGCTTTTTCGAAAGATTTCCAATGTGTGTCTAGCAAATAGTGGCCATTCAAGGTCCCCAGCATTTTTAACATCATAGTCTGTGACTTAAAACTCTAACTTCACATCTTTAAATTTGAGAGAATGTCAGACTTTAGTCTATAAAAAGGGGATGTGTAGGGGATGAAGTTCATATTGCATGTATGACCATTGGTTGCTTATTAACCTTCTGACATATGACAAATGAGGACATACAGAAAATATGGAGGAAAGCTTAAAGTGATACATCACCATAAACAGGAAACTTCAGACACAAATAATTGCAAGTTTTGGATAGAGAGATTGTGAGAGCTCTCATACAAAATCACATTTGCATTAATATCAACCTGTATGCCTATAACTAGAGATCGAACCGATCGATCTGCTCGAGATCGGAATCGGTCATTTTTAGTGTGATCGGCCGCGACCGGTGATTGGCCTATGAACACATGTAATACATTCTGTGCCATCACAAATTACCACACTTGCACTCCACTCGACAGCTACAGCACCACAAACACAGTCACACATTAAAAACACTGCTTTCACTACCATTAATTTACAATTTAAACACAGTTCCAGATTTAAACTGTGTGTTTGTTTATTAGACAGACTGGTCTTTGCACATCCTGATGACGACAACAGGTTAGAGTCTCTTCCTATATAGTCCAGTATTAGTGAGAAAGGAGTGATCTGGTGTTATTTAGGTTACAGCCATGTCGTCAGTGTTCTAGATCTTCACAGTATGTGAGTAATGTTTGCAGTATTCATGATAAAAGCATGCAGCAGAGGAACAACCCCTGAAAACACTTAGATCAATAATTAATACATAAGATATTTAAAACAGCATCACCTCAGAGTATGTGGAACTGGACAAAGCTAACTTTGCTCAGAGTGCAGAACCATACACAAGCAAGCACATGTTGTTATCCTTCTTTATAAGAGTAGAAGTTTCAGAAAAAAATTTAATATTTTTAGCCAGTAATATGTATAAAAAGAAAAAAATCTGAATCGAAAACTAAATCTAACTAAACTATCCCCCTACCCCAGTGTGTGTCTAAAATGAATTGGATTCTTCAAACAAAAAGGAACCAATTGAGTTTAAATTCTGAAAAATCTGTTTTCTGTGTTGGTTTAGACCAAAAAAATAGTCAGTAGTCTGTAGTCAATAGAAAAGTAGTCAGATGTCATTAATTGTATTAGTAATTTTTTTATTAATCAAAGTGAACATCAATTAAAATAACAATAATGTGGGCCAGCCTGGTAATTTTGTTCCTGATTGGCAGTAGAGATTGTAACTGTCACAGTAGCATGTAATCAGAAACATCACACAGATTAGGGTGTCTATTTCATATGGACTCCAACTAGATGGGGCTCTACTGTGTACCTCCAGTTTTAATTGTTTATTTGGCTTCTATAACATTGCTATTGGCATCAGTGGCCATCTTGGCGACACACACAATGTAATATTCATACATATCCATATCCATCCAGTTCATGTCAAGACTAGTCATATATATACACACCCAATTTAATGCCAATTTAGAGTAATCAATTAACCTAACGCACGTCTTTGGACTGTGAGAGGAAACCGGAGTACCCGAAGTAAACCCACTTAGACACGGGGAGGACATGCAGACTACACACAGAAAGGACCCAGGTCGCTCCACCCTGGGATTGAACCCTGGACCTTCTTGCTTTGAGGCTGTGGTCTACAGTTTTAATAGAAGAGTGAAAAGGATTCTCCCATGTGTGGTTGCATGGTAGATAATGATAGTCTTTTTGATTAGGTTAATCATGACAGAACAACTGTGTCATCTGATTTCTTTGTTCTGTTTTCTAAAGAGAGCAAGCAAAGACAGAGACCTTTGATGGCTCACCCTTAAAATCAAATGCTATGAAGAGATGACTTGATTAATGTCTACGCAACAGCATCTTCCAAGAATAAAATGGAAATTTCAAATCTCTTAGCTACCAGCAGAAAGACTTTGCAAATAGATTCAATAAATATCTTGGCTATGAAATATGCTGAACAAATTGTGGTTGTTTTGTTTTAAATATTAAAAGAAAAAAGAAACGAAAATTTGCCTGAGATATATGTACATTTAAATGAAAAAATAAAGAGATTATGAAGTATATACACTGCTCACAATAATTAGGGGATATTTCATTATGGGATCTTTCATTTTATATGGTATGTCTTATGATTTTTTACATTTCATTATGAAGAATAGTACAGTGCCTTAAAAATATGGGATATTTTTTTCCGGGCAGTGTACTATATTACAATATTCTGTATATTCATTACTCTAGCAATAAGAGCGATAAAGAACTTCAGCAACTGTAACATTTCTACATTTAATTATGAATGCTAAACATTTGATACTAAACTTATGTATAAATTCCAAATGATGAGTTTCTCTGATTTGGCTATAGTATTTGTAGGTACTATATGTGTTTGAGTCAAATGAAAAAATTATTGATAAGTTCCAAATGAATATGTTTATTTGCAGCAATGACAAGAGTGTGTGTTTGTGGTAGAAAACACACAAGAGATAGATATTGGCAGGCTGCAGCAGGAGCCTTCATCTCTGTGCTAGCAGTGTCAAACCTGTCTGGTACAGAGACATGGCAGTTAATTGGTAGATAAAAGCAACACAGTTGCAAAAGACCAGATTAAAAATGAGAAAGAAGTATATTTGAGCATTAATTTAAGCGTTTACGTTTAACGTACAGGATTTGCAACCCCTCTTATATTTAACCTCTACTACAAACATGAATTATTGTGAGTGGCGCATCACAGCAAGAAGGTCCTGGGTTCAAATCCCAGGTAGAGGGACCTAGGTCCTTTCTATGTGAAGTTTGCATGTCCTGCTTGTGCGCTGATTATTTTACTTTATCTTCTGATTCAAAATCAGAATCGGCCAGTCAGATATTGGTCTTGGATAAGAAAATTGTGCATCTGTAGTCTTGTTCAATAAGAAGGTGCAGTTTTGTATAAATTGCAATGTTTAAAATAAAATCCAGTGAAATTTGAAAGGAAAAGACCTGAACTTGTGTCAGCGTGGGAGAGCTCGAAAACATTCTCATCTACAAAAGGGGGGACTGCAGAAAAAAAGTTTGAAATCACTTGTTTAGTACTAAATAAAAGCAGTAAACACAATTCCCTGTTACTTTCAGACTTTGTTTGATTTAGTATAAATTCATCATGAGAGTTATCTGAACTATGGAATGGAGTTCCTGGCATAATGCTGTAGTGACATTGCGTGAAAATACAGAATTACATCAGTTCAGTCCTCAAAAGGCAGATAAATGGAAATTCAGACACACATAACGAAATAACATAGTCATGTAATAGAGCAGTTAGTCTAAACATGCAGTTTTTATGCCATGTTTTGTAGAAAAAAACAGTATCTCTCAAAATTATCTGGACTAATTAAAAAACTCTAGAGATAGTGTGATATATTAGTTCCACTGACCATCTAAAAAAGCATGTTGTTGTTCTACAATTGCAGACTGTAGTTTAGCTGTTTCACTGCATACTTTGTTATTTCCCTTTACTCTGTTCTCTTATGGTCACAGAACCACCAAAGATCAGATACTATTTGGGTGGTGGATCATTTTTAGCACTGCAGTATCACTGATCTGGTGGTGGTGGTGTCTTAATGTGTGTTGTGCTGGTATGACTGGTTCAGACACAGCAGTGCTGCTGGAGTTCACGGTGTTCACTCAATTGTCACTTTAATAGACACATCTATTATATTTCTCAACTATGTAGATGAAAAATTCAGAGGCAGCATCTCATCTGTTTTGTGGTATTCATCCTTTAACTCTTCATCAGTGATAACAGGATCATTTTTTGGCTGGTGGACTATTTTCAGTCCAGCACTGACACTGATTTTGCACTACACTTACGCTTGCACTGGATTGCACTAAAAACACAAACTCGAACACTTCTGATTAATGTATTAATAAAAGCACTATGGGTGGCAGTCATCTCACAGTGTGGAGTTTGCATGTTCTCCCTATGCCTGTGTGGTTTACAGTCCACAGACCTGTTTTAGTTGAACTGATTATGATAAAAGTGTGTGTATGAGTGTGGCACCAAGTCTATGATTGTTCTTCCCTATGCCACCGACTGGGCACCGGGGACCCTGTAAAGGATTAGGCGGATAAGACAATGAATGAATAAAAGCACTGTGCTGTTTATGTGTGGCTGTGTTAGTGATATTGTTGCCATCATGCACTGCACAGATTAACTGTGACCAGCACAGAAGCGGTAGACTGCTCTGAACTGCTTTAGATTTTCAAACTGTGCATTACCGTCTATATCTGAAGTCAGCTTTACTATTTCGTCCGTATTCTCCACATCATGTAAATCTAAGGGCCCTAGTCACATCATGGATGTGTAGCTGACAAATCTGAAGCAAATATTGATATGATGGCATCACATATTTCCTGCAGATTTGTTGGCTGCACTTAATGGATGTATGTACACCTGACCAGTTTCCATTATCTCCTCTGGTGAGAATGTTTAACTCTCACCAGTGAAGCTGGAGACCGTAGCCAAAGGATTCCAAAATAATCTTCATCTGCCCTTCAGAGTTTACAGAGTAGATGAACGTAGGTAATGTGCTTAGTGGATGAACTTTTTCTGTGTGCTCCTAGATGTAGGTGTAATATACATGACATTAATGATTAAGTGCAGCCTGCAAGCTGAACTGGAAACAATGAGTGAATGGGTAGAAATAAGCTGGAAATTAATGGAAATGCAAATATTCTGTATCATTGCACAAGTCCACCGTAAGCACTGCAAACAGTGTCACTACAGCCTTGAGCCAAGAACTCAATGCCTAAAAATCTGATAAATAAATCAGAGCAGGCTGGCAGTTTGAATGCAGGAAATGTTATATTAAATTCTGGTTATATTGGTTCTGACTCAACAGAACCAGATAAACAGGAAATACGAGAGAGTCACAATCAGAAGCCAGGAGTTTTGAAACAGTAAGCAAAATGTGTCTGCCAATCTATGCAATATATATCCCAGTGAAGGTTTCTGTGCAGATCTTACAGAGTTTGGGTCAGCACAACCACAGTAAAGCAGATAGGCTTAGTACTACACATCTCTGCTGTTTGTGGATGACATTGTCCTTCTGAATTCTTTGTATGGATCTCTAGCATGCATGTGAGTAGTTTGCAGCAGAGTGTGAAGCGGTTGTTATGAGGAACTGCACCTCCAAGGGTGAGGCCATCTCCTGGAAAAATAAGGCATGCTCACAATGTACCCCAAGTAAAGGAGTTCAGGTACCTCTGGGGCTTGTTCATGAGTGCCGGGAACAGGGATGCTGAGATTAAATGTAGTTTGGATGCAGCATCGACAGTAATGTTATCACTGGACCGGGCGGGTTGCTGAGCATGCTGTCTGTGATCTGGTGACGAGCTCAAGAATCCAGTAGGAGCTAAGAGCAGAACCGCTGCTTCCTAACCCTTAGAGGAGCAAGTTGAGGTGGATCAGAAATCTGGTAAGGATCCCTCCTGGATGCCTCCCACTAGAGGTATACCACGTATGGCCAAATGAGAGGAGGCCACGGGGTAGACCCAGGACCCTGAAGGGATTATATCTCACTGGCCTGAGAGCGGAATTCCCCAGGAATGTCTTTAGAACATAATTGGAGTCCACCTGTAGGAAATTGACTTAATTAGACATTGTTTAGAAAGGCAAATATAGAGTGCAAGCCATAGAGTTCAAAATGCTCTCCATAGACTTTTGTAAACCTTAATGGTAGAGAGGCTAAGAAGCCACTCTTGAGTAAAAGGTATTTGACAGGCAATTTGGAGTTTGAGTTATGGCATTTAAAAATCTGTGAGAGAATGAGGAAAAATGTTCACTGACCTGGTAAATCAAAAATGTAACTTGGCATGGGCAGGGAGGCTGGTCAGAATTAAGGAATATGGTCCTGTCTGTGCTCAACTGAGTCAACCCAGAGCTTAAAGCAGTGACCCAGTGCTTGTAACAAAGATAGTGCTGGAGTGGATGTTCTTAAGTAGCTCGAACTTAATCTATATGGAACATCTGTGGAGAAACCTAAACCGTCATAAAATTTTCCCATCCAATCTGATTTCAAAGCTTAAAAGGATATGCCAGGAAGAACAGGATAAATTGCCTATATCCAGTCAAAAGTAGATTTTAATCTGTATCTTCTACCAGAGCAGCTTCTACGGAGTATTGAATGAAGACTGAATACTTGAGTGATTTCAGATTTTGTTTTTTAATACACTTGCAAAGATTTCTTAGTGGTTTACTATGTAATTATGGATTTCTGAGTGTTGATTGGTGATGATTGGTCAGTGCGATCCGTCATTTATTCATTTTAAAACCTTCAACATGATACATAAAAATGAAGGTTGAAGAGTGCATTGGGATTTTTCTTGATTAAAGAAATATGAGAAGAAAAATAGGTTCACTTAACACATTGATTGACAGCCTTGCCATTAATGCTGCCACTTCGTCATTCTGAATGCTATTACATGTATGTACCGTTTCAAGTCCATCTGACCAAAGGCTGTTTGCTTTAATGTTCTTAAAATCTGAATAAAATATAATGGATGAAAACTGTCTTTGAACTCTTTGAACTTTGGACATTGCGGCCATAAACAGGCTTAAAACGGCAAAGACACTGACTGGCGCTACCTGATTATAATTTTATGGGATACACTATTGTACTGAGCTCTAATCAACATTTTAAAAAAATATTCCTGTCAATTGCTTATTTATGTATTGTTATTGTTTTGCTGCACTAAAGTGCAGTGCATTTAGCATTTTCTGACTTTCTCTCTCTCTTTGTGTATGCCTTATCACTATGTCTAGTGGGTTCTCATCCAATAGAAATATAGAATGATTTTGTTGCTCTGAAAACATCTGGTCATCTGAACAGTCAATCAAAGCTGCGGATCCACGAGCAGAGGTGGGAGTTAATGAGCAGAACTTCATCATTCACTTGGACACTTACTGTCTTACTGGTTGTGTGCTCACATGCTCGTTAGCTCACGTTTGTCTGGAACAGTAAAGTTACTTGAAAGGTCAACAATACAATCTGGAGTGAGACCAAAACTGAGGTCACAGAATCAATGCAAAAAAAGCAAATCAAGTACAGCAAAAAGATGCATCAGGATACATCGATGAGTAATCGAATTGCAGCCCTCTGAATCATAATCAAATTCAGTCCTTAGTCTTAGTGATTCCCACCTGTAATTTGTTTTCATGTGGTGTTTCTGACGCCTGTAGGTATCGAGTGCACACAATTATCTTCCTGTTTTGCAGTTTGTAATTCTGACTTTCAAAGGTGCATACCTGAGTTATAGCGTTCCCTGTGATAATGCCTATATCCTTATAGTCTTGGCGTAATGAACATAATAATGCCAGGGGGTCTTGCATGTTTAAGACCTTCATGAAATGGGAATTTTGAATGGTGCATTGGAATGGTTCATATAAATACGGTCTTTAGGCTCCATGAGTGTACCTAATTAGTTCCATCCCCATTTGCCATGATATATCCCAGCTTTCAGCCACAATAGGTATATCCACCCACATATCTTAGAGTAAATGTGGCAGAAATAATAGCAATACTGCAAAGCTGAAGTACAAGTGGTATGAAAATTGAACTTGAGAGCACAATCTT